>PNEQ01081576.1:0-57157 GCA_003012365.1 Medauroidea extradentata | reverse complement strand
CAAGGTGGTGCAACGGCAATACGTCGGACTTGAATTCGGGAGGACCCGGGTTCTATCCCCTGCTCCGGCCATTTCGTTTACGTGTATTAATACAGGGTCGCCCCGAGCCGCAGGGGAGTCAGAGTGGCGATTTGCCAGTGAGTGTGCGCGACGGGTTACGAGGCGAGACCAGCGAATTAAGAAGAGGCTGTGCTAGTGCGGACGATGGTGGCTTGCCTGGAGTGTTGTGAGTAAGTGTGAGTGGAGGAACATGTTAGACTGTATGTAGCTGTGATTTGCGACACATTCCTGGATAGAGACTGTGTGATTGGGGGACTGAGCGAGAGAGACATTTAATTATAACATGCTAAAATAGTAATTTAGACCGTTGGTTAGATTATTTATGTGTCATATCTGTAAATGTTTATTTAAAGAGAGTGGAATGCAAGTGTTGTGTAATTAGTGTAGAGTGTTTCTTTCGTAGAGTATTAATAATAAATTAATAACCTTAATTTTATTTAAATTTGTAAGCCTTCTATCCCAAGCGAACCTGGCTGCGCCCAGGACAGCAAAGTTGTTACATTATTTTGAAAATATACTTATTCAAAAACTGCCTTGTGAATTGAGCTAGTCTGTAAGTTGCAACAAGTATTTGTCACCATTTTACGCAAGGTTCCACGTCCATATATACTGTGGGTAAGTTCTCTAACAGCCTGCTTATATTTCTCATATTTTTTTTCGTCATTGCAAATGCGGAGTGTACCAACTTGCACATAAGGCATTGATACAAGTTGTTGCAAAACTCATTTCACAAAAAAAATCACTGGTTCTAGCAATGCGTCAGTCGCCCCATCAGACAAAGCTGTCTGAACGAACACAATGTGTAATTATGGGTACATAAACATTCCAATTTTTAAAGTTTGAAGTTGCTAATGTGTGCTGTGTACAGTAAAATAAAATAAATAATGTGTACAACCTGTTGAAACAACAGGGAAGTGTGAAAAGCATACTAAGTGGAACGATCACAAAAATTCTTGTTACGCTCCACGATTAATTCAGTGCTTACAGGAAATAAGCGTCGTTCATTGAACTGAAATGTACTGAATCTCAAAATGGATTAATAAAGTAACAAAGGAGTAATATTAAATTTTTACGGTTTTACCTTTCTACTGCGTACTTAACAACGTAAACTGTGAATGCGAACAAATGTGACACATGGAAACCAAGCACGCTTTCTAACTCACGGATTTGAAAATCATTACTGGAAACACATATTCTCACCCATATTTTGGCGTCTGGATGGTTACCAATAATGTATGCAGTCATGGGCAGGATTTTCTACAAAACTCTGGACAAATAAAAGAGAAAAATGTTTACGAAAAATTAACTTTTAATTTACTAAAACTATCAATGAAATTAATTTATGTAGTGGGATTGGTTGGTTCAGTGTAAAGTACCGTAGAAGGTTTTTTTTATCCTTCATGACAAGTATAGCAATCAACAATTCAATGCTAGTTTGAAGACTGTGAAGTCAAATGTCACTGCAAATTAAACTAAAACCTTATGGGCCGATTTCACCAACCTCTGTTAAGCATTAACTTTTGTTAAAGAGGATTAACAGAAAATAGTACACGTTAAATCTTTTGTTAACTCTCTATAACAAGTGTTAAATGCTTAACAAAGTGTGGTGAAACCGGGCCTGAGTCTGTGTGTAGAATAATCTTCCCAATTAACTTACTTGTTTTAGTAAAAAAGAAATATTTATCAGAACGTGAGAATACATTCACACGATACAGCGTATATCAACTTAAAAATGGAGTCTGTGCGTTTAAAACAATTGCTGCTTCTTTCTGTCTGACAATATTCTGAACTCAGTACATTCTGTCAGAGCGTTAGCAGCTTCCACATTATTTTATGTCTATCTCAAACACAACTAAAGTGGTACGTCTCTGACACACGTAGCCCTATTATATAATGATTAGGAGAAGATAAAAGTTGTATATCTGTGCCCTAAGTAAAAAAAAAAACATTGCATTATTCGACACCGGAAGAGATCCTACTTAAAACGTCTCCTTCTCCAAGGCGTACATCTACGGAGGTAAGTTAAAATAGTTATTAATGGCTGATATTACGTAGCTGAAGCCGCCATTTTGAGCGTCACATCACGGCATGATTATTATAGCAACGCAACAACAGACTGAAGAAAACTGTAAGAAATAATGTAAAATAAATCAGAAGTTAGGTAATTACCGGCACACGTCGTGGCCAAAATAACACGTTAATGTGCAAAGTTCAGAAGGGACTAGTATACATTTAAAACTTTCTGATACTCACTGAGCGGTGAATCCTAACAAAATTAAACTGTAACTAACCAGAACGGATACGGTAAAATGTTATAGTCAAATATTAAGTCTGACAGTACATATACTTACTTTTAAGTTCTGATAAATTATGTTAATACAATTAAAGCAGGCACACAATATTGTAATAATTTTTCAAAAAATAACGTGTCTTGCGTTACATACAAGTCTAATAATATTTTATTTAATTAAGTTGAGTGGTGCAGAATATGCTTTTTTTTTTAACTCTTACCTCCTCGTTAGCTCAATTACTTGATTGGTTACGGTAACTATTAAGTACTCTACTACAGTTCTAAGCATGAAGTATGCAATTATCAATATATTTGTGATTTCCACATACATACTGTCACTCGGTGACAGCAAAGGTAACATTGTGATACTAAAAATGTTTATTTTTTAGACCTTTTATGTGAGTAGTCGGAAATTCTGTTTGTGTGCATAAAACCATATATTTAATCAGTCTATATCAGTTTTGTTATTTATTTATTCAACGACTTTAAAATTAAAATTTTGAGCGCTGCAGAGTAATCCCACCTGCCTAAAAATAATACAGTTTACGGTAAGTAATATAAGACAATAATCCATCAGGAACTTCGTATATAGTTCCTTTTACTTCGTGCACTTGTTGAAATGAGAGTGGTCCTATGAAGCCTTTTCTGATTCCATACGCCATATAAGGCTACATACTCTTAGCCTCCATTTCGCGAGTACCTAAGTAAAACGTTCTGGTTCGTACAAAGTCGTATCCTGAAATGGACGCGAGATAGTGGAGCACATTCGTGTACAAAATCGCCGTGTGTAATCAGCGACAAATGTTCCCTAGGAGTTGCACTGGTCTGCGATTAGCTAATTGCGAATTTGTTTCGTCGACAAAGTGCTTGTGGAGTACTGCAAGCAACGTCTAATTGGCTTAAATTTTCCTAGGAAGGGCACGCGCTTGTCCCCAGCTGTCTCTCTTCCTACACGCGTACTAGAACTACTTTAACTTCATTACTAACCGACTTCGGTGACGTAATGTTCAAAACTTTAATGCAGTAACGTACTACCCTTATAAGGTGTGAAACCTTCCGAGACAACCGTCTGGTGGCATGCTGTTAGTTTCCCCTCGGTTAAAAGCTTTACCGCCGCGCAAGTACGAAAGTTTTTTATTATTTGAAGGCATTTATTTGGGCGTTTTTCGACAGTTACTTGGCCTGGCTTAACCCAACATCGTAAAGTCTGCGAGACGACGTGAATTGTTGTGTTTTGGTATCCGTGTGTGTCTATATTCCCTTAAATCTTGACTTTAAACATACCATTTTAAATAGATGCCTTTATTAAAGTGTTTCATATTTTTTGTTAGGTTGCAGAAAAAATTGCTTTTAAATATGAAATAGTTTTTCCTGTGACAATTGTATCAACTCCTTCAACTACGTGTTTAAATTAACTTATTCCCTTCATTGAAAGTACCCTTGACGCTTTATACCCAAGCTGTTTATATTTTCTGCATACTACTCGTGACAGGAAATTGCGTACTATACCAATGTGTTAATTCAGTCCAAATTTCTTTTAAATAAGTACGCTAGTACCTTATGCTGCGTATTTACTAAAATCTAATATATAACAACTATTATTTGTAGTGTAAAACTACATCTTTGATATTTAATCAAAAAATAAATGCAAACACATCGACAAAACTTTATTTAATGCCACGGCTCCCTATTTCATATTTATGGTATTTTAGAAAGTTTTATTATTTTTAATCCTGAAAGGAAGCAGGTATCACAAACCGTTACAGAGAAATGTTAGTAACAGTTTGTACTATGTAGCCTAATAATTTTCAAGACCTAAATTTTTATCATTATGGCAAATTATTGATTTAAATAAAGTAAAATTAAATAGATAATTAACCAAAATTATATAAACTTACGTTTAAAAAAAAAAAAAAAAGATACATAGTACAAACAATTTCCATTTCTATGTAACGGTTTTGCGATTTTGCATGCACCCGTTCAGAAATTATAAAATCAAATTCGCAAAAACGGCATAAACAGGAACCCGTGGCCTTAGGCCAATATTTCTCTGAATAACATTTTTGTACTGAATTTTCTTCTTAATCAAATAAATGCACAATATTCAAGAGTTATATGTTTGCAGGGAGTTTTAGTGCATTTTTATAGCTACTTAAAATTCATTACTAAAACAGTGATGTTTCCATGCTGCAATAATAATATATATAATAATAACAGTAATAATAATTCCGTAAGACATGTTTTCATCAAACTTATTTAAGTAGTATTTCACTTTAATTTCGCTGTATGGAGAACTCAACAGCACTTGGTAACTATTTTTAGAACAAAAATAATATAGAATACCAGTACATTTTCCATTGATATCACTGACATTTTACTGAAGTAAATAATAATATAGCCTACGTCAACAAGTGACCCAAACATAATTAAACTTTCTTGATCATGGCTGGCAATCACTGTACACTATGTAAATATATTGGTGTCAAACATTTTGGTGATGTATTCATAACTTCAAAACACAGAAAAAAATTGATATGGACACATGTCCAAAATAATTTTTTTTTAGCGAGAAACATAAGAGTTGTTAAATTTATAATAGCAAAACATGTGCCGCAAATTGTTGCTGAAAGTGTCGTCAAGAAATTAATGGTAGATTCTTGGCACCTGTAATTTCTCTCGTTTGACTCCTATCTACAATACCATGACATTTGCTTGCTTTAAGTTGTTCAATCGGTAACCTTAAAAAAAAAAAAAAAAAAAAAAAAAACAGCATACGAAAATGGGCCTGAAAACCATTGAATTACTATCTTACGTGTCTCCATTTACTCCGTTGATATGGAAGTTACAAAAATTGCTCGAAGTGTCTTTTCCTAATTCTATACATAACGTAAGCCTGTAACCCATGTTTTGGTGTATTTTTTTAAATCCCTAGAATGGGTCATATTTAGTAGAGCCCATGTGGGATTTCTCTCTAAGAACGTATTTTTCCGGTACACAATTGTATATACCAAGGACACTAACTGTCCTGAGACAAATAAATCCATAGGTACTAATCGAGCAGGCTTAGCAATGAATCCCCCTCGACGAATTTATCTTTGTGTAAATCTATAGTTAATACAGTCGTAGTATTAGACTGAAGTGTGCAGAAGCACCATCGTACAGTGGCCATATTTTTTGAATGACGTCCAGAGGAAAATCATCAAAGAAAAAGTGCAACTTATATTTGAGAACCTGAAGGAACGAACGTGAACACAGTCAGACGTCAAATGAAAGATAATAGGTTCCAAGAAAGATGGTCACGAATAACTGCACCCCAAGCATTTAGACAAAATTTCTGTTTAATGTTCATCCCGACAATTGATGGAGTACCTGATACATGAAAAGAAGCATACTCACTTGTAAGGGTTTTGAACGCTATTCTTCTGTTGTCGTCACTCATTCACGTTGAGCACGTTTACAATTGAGGTCTGTTGCCGGAAGATCTGCACACCGCTTCGGGCCGATCGAGTGAGGGAGCAGCAAGGTCTTTCTTCGTCCTGTGGCCTTCCTTTTCCCATCATCAAAGTTACCCTGCCTGAAGTGAGACATATCTTATAAATCTATCATATTAAAGTATGGAAAAATATGTTTACGGGTAACATTATGAATTTGTTTAATTTTGAATAATTACGCAATTCAATAATACATTTTATTATTAACCACGGCTCTATTTCTCTTTTGTCACACTCAGCAACGATGGACACTTGGACAGGGCTTTCTTTTTAAGGTTGACTAGTAAAATGCTGATTTACTCGAAAGAGTCATGAATAGATGGACAAACATGCGGTTCAAGGGGGATTGCTTTAAGAGTTTTCGTTCGGTCCCTTTTTTTCCTTTCCTTTCACCCGTCACTCATGAACCGTCGTCTCACTCATAATATCTCGTTTTGGACGCCTCGTCGAGCGAGAACAATCGGAGTGTGTCCCTCGGGTACGAGAAGCTGGCTCTATTTAAGCCCTTCTAACACGACTCCAGCTATCCCGCTTTGCCAGATAGAGATATGCTCAAGGTCCAGTGTCCGGGGACATGTGAAGCAGTCGGTGTGAAAGATACAGGGAGTGTTCTTTGTTCCCATATCTTGAAATGGAGTGAAGATATTTTGGTCGGCATTTAATAGCGAGGTTTTCAACGTGGGTGTGGTGGAAGGGGGTAGGCAATGGTTTGTAATATGTGACAATGGTGAATAGCCGAGGTGAAGCAGTGGGGGAAACTGAGATTCCCGAGAAAACCCGCCGACATACTGTATCGTCCGGTACAACAAATCCCACATGGAAATTTCTAGGTCGACTCCACCGGGATTCGAACCAGGATCACCTTGGTATGAGGCTCGTTCCCTTTTCTTCAATACACGTTTTGTCCCTAACATAGTTACTCGAATGTACTATAGTTATTATAGATACGAATTACGAATGCTCTGATTCAAGCGAGTAGCACAGCAGTGCGCGCCAGTTTGCGTTACGATTGAGTTGTTTACTCTGACGAAAATTGTTTTAATAACGCTAGTTTAAGTCATCTTTCTTTGGTAGTGGCCATTTTTAATGTTATTTAGTCTTCCACTTGCTATGGGTATATTCATATTATTAAATGATTTATTTATTTTTTAAATTAGTTTATTTCCGGGGCTACAGCATGTGCATGGCATGTTAACTTGAAAATAAATGTAATTTTCAAATGCATTTTCCAGCGCAATGCTGCGAACATGCAAGTGACGATGGTGGACATTCACTGCAAACAACATGTGCAATACTGTTAAAGTCACATTCCCTTTATTACGTGGCGATCTACGTACATATCGTTGCAGACAGTTGTGAACGAAAATGGTGGGTCACAGGCGGTTGAAACATTCCTATGCTCTAGGCTCTGGGTCTGCGCGAATCTTCAATTGTGTTTTTGAGCATAAATGGTATTTATTAGACAGTTGCAACAAGATGACCTTTTTCGTTACACGGGTCTCATTACTCAATAAACCATCTTAAAATGTCCGAAAATCCTGACGGTAAAATAGTTGTATGCAATAAAAGGATAGACACCCCTGCTATTTTTATACGGGTGGAAGGTATCAAGCAATCTGTGCTGTTGGTCCGAAGATCAAAATGGCATTAAGCAGTGTTGAAAATATAGTTTTTTTGTGTGTTATTTAGTTTCCGATATTTAGGAGGAATACGATTTTAAATTTTGATATTCAGAGCCTAATTACTCCCTTAATACTAAGTTTAGGCGAAAAATGCGAAACACCATTCCTGCATATTTTTTCATAAGGAAACACCTGACGAAGTTTGTCAGTGTTGTTCAAAAACACACTGCATAAAAATGAAAAATAACGTCTCAAGAAAATATCTGTAGCCTGAAACTGTGCTGAATGTCATAAACAAAAAACTGGGAAAGTTAACGACTGGGTAGGCGTACATACGTTTGCAAATTTTTCTAAGTAACCTTATTTTAAATGAGAACTAAAAATCACAACTATTTGTTTAGGTACTCTGCTTAGCTTGCAGTCGTAAAATAAATTCGACAATATAGAAATTGATTTTAATGTGTGTTAATTTCAAGTCCAATGCTTCAAATTAAATACGTGAGAACCCTCCTACAGACAACTCTTTTATAGTGCACTTTCGAAGAAAATAACTGTCCAAATGTGTATTTGACATGTAATTCTAGTCTTGGAGACTACTTATTATAAACGTCCCCCCCCCTTTTTATAGATAGTGAGAACTAGCATTTTCACAATTAATAAATAATAATAAATGACGTATTTTTTACGTTTTATTTTGTACATTATAAAAAATAACATTTAAATGTGCCACTTGAGTATAATTATGGTGTGTACTTAACAGTGCTAATGTAATGTTATTAATGTACAACACACACTATTATGTTTTTTACAAAATAAAAGGAAAAAATTGTGTACCATATTTTATTACCATTTATTCTGTGAATTGTTCCTTTCCAGAAGAGCGTTTTCATACTTTTTTATAGATGCAAAAGATCTTAGTACAAAAAATCTTTAACTGTCTGTCTGTATGTTGTTTTTTTCTAAAAATCAGGACTTTTGAACTACCACATCACTCGTGTTTTACTACTTTCGTGCTTGTTTCTACTACAAGGACAACACAAACTGCAGCAGTGATCCGTACGATCTCAAGTACATATTAAATGGAATGTCTCAAGACAGTTATTTTAACATGTAATTAATTATTTTTATTTTCAAACCATCTCTGCTGACTTGAAATTCATGTGTTGTTTACGAATGCAAGGAATGGCATACAATATTTCCCTACTGTAAGTGATGATGCTTGGTTTTAATTACCCTTCATATTCTACTGGAGGTATTTCAGTATGTTGAAAAACTGGACAAGAAGCTGTAAGGTAATACTTGTCTGTTTAAGCAAAACTTGAAACCAGTCATGTAAATTGCATTGTATAGGTGGTTTATCAACACTTTTTCAAAATAAAATAAAAGGTATAAATTGACATTATGGATGACAATAATTATAATATTCGCACATTTGAAAGTAACGGATATACAAATAAATATACATGCAAGATGAGTCAGGAGGGAGTGTGGTGATAGATCACAAAACACTGTGTCGGAAATGTGGTTTCAATTTGTCCCTAAAGTGAAAATTATACCCTGAAAATAAATTTTCAAATTACTATTTAATTAATATCTCAAAAACTATGCGCATATTAAACAACGCTACTCTGAGCACTGTACCAACAGTGACAGTTCTTCAATCTCAGAAATGTAGTTTGTTAAATTCGCCTGCCCGTCATTGTTCAAATAAGGTACCAGGTTTTGTTTTGGCTTGTGACTCTGGGACACGTCATTGTTATTCATCTTGTACTACAGAACAATGGCCAGGTATAAAAGTGTAATTAAAAAGGTAGTCTCGTTGGAAGGGGCTAGAGTGAACCATTTTTGAAAAAATAGAACGTCAAATTTTTGCCATTTAAAATACAAAAAATGTTTCGCCTTAAACACATGCAGGTATTGCGACTGTCTTGCAAGGCGGGTAACCAAACAAATAGGCGTGTCGCAATAATGTGATTTCGATAGCTTTTTTTTTTTATTCGAAGAATTGTAACTCAGATGGTGTAAAAGTAGAATACATAGTAGGGTAAAGCGGTCGTATTCTGTGGTGAGGAAAACTGTAGTACTTAAATAACCCACGAATCTATGGCAAGTTTTATGAAATCAGCAAACAAAAAGAAACAAAATATTCTAAATGTCTTAACATAAACATAGTGTGCTTCGCATTGTTCAGATAGTTTTCTAATAATTTATGCTTGACACCACTTACACATAAGTACACACTAGCAGTACCGCTGACTGACTACGTCATTATTTTAATGCAAAATTCCAATCCAACGTTGATGAAATAAACTGAAAAAGGGAATGAAGAATTGCTTGACCTACAATCAAAACGTTTTGAAACAAGGTGGGTAAAGATAATGTTCAGTAAACTAAAGTAAACTTCTAGTGCTATATATTTTTAAAATAAGATCGGTTGAGCAGATTTTTTAAAGTCAAAGCCAAACTCGAAAATATACGAAGGATCGTTTTGAGTGATCATAACTTGAAATGATCGCGCAGGGTATCTGCCAAGCTTAGTATTTCCCATCGATCGCTCATACAACCATATCGCGTTCCTCATTAAATGCTGGAAGTTGGAAACAAAACTTCCCTTGACATTGTTTGAATTACAGTTTCACAGAAAATTCAAAACTATAATACCTCATGTATGCATGTTTTGTTGACTTGTCGTCTGTATTTGGAAATTAATGTTTATGGACGTACAACCGAAAAAAATTTCGGAAGCTTTACAAGAAAAGAAAATAATTTTTGTCTCTTATGCAAGCTATATTACAGCAACAAACTTTCAACGTCTGACAAAGATGAAATATACGTCTTAAATTTGTCAGACAAGTTACTTAAGAAAGAAATGCAAATTTTACACACAATTGCAAATTACGCTGTTATCGCATTACGATAAAATATTGTGCAAAACTACCATTATATACAATTAGCAGAAGAGAAGTTGTGATGGGTAGAATAAATAATGTAAATGTCGTGTACCGGTAAGTATATTTCGGAGTAGCTATACACGGTGATAATATTTTATTAGTTACTAATTCACATTTTAAATGTCTACATTGCAATCAGTGAAAGTTTGTGGACTGTCGGTGATATTTCACTGACTTGATTTATTGAAATTGCTCCACCCGAAATCAGTGAAAATACAATGGAAACCAGTCAATATTGTATATTTCAGGTTCATAGTCCACGCAATTTCTAAGTACAACTCCCAGCATTCGCCAGGACTCATTTAGGAAAGTTGCGAAGAACCGCGAAATCAAGATGGCCTAATCGGGATCAAATCCTGGTCCTTGAAGATTTAAGTCCTGTGTCACTGAACCTCTGGCTTGCCCAGGCCATCGAGCGATGTGCAGAGCTTCGGCCGACACAAGTTTATTAGAAAAGTACTCAATGTGCGTGAGAGATATCTGCTTAGGAATTGCATTCAAAGATCATTACATGTGTGTATACCCTTTCCAGGTTCTTTATTAATCTATAAAGCTTATTTTTTTCGCGGCTGAAAACGGCGAAAATTGATTATCATGCGGTCTTTTTTTATGCATGATAATATTTTGGATCAGAATATATTAAAGAGTGTAGACGGTATAGTCTATACAATGTAACTTGGCCAGATGTTGAAATTTTTCTTCTGAGAAACATGCTCAACAGCTCCATCGTGTTAAGGGAGTGCAGGTGAAGAAAAATCTTAATTTTATGTTTGTACGAAATAGCGTTAGTTTTATGGGCGTTGTAGTATATCTTCCTCTTATAAAAAATTAGCACTTCAAAGTCAATATTTGCACGTTTCTAGTTATAATAAGCAGCAAAAACCAATGAGCATAAATAACATTTATAACTTACACTGAAATTACGTGTCACTTGGCTACTGCTTGAAATGTTTTAAAATCCTTTACAAAATGTTTTTGTATTTCTAAAAAGATCTGAAATTTTGAATTTTTTGCTTTTTTTTATGGTTTTTTAATACAAAAATATTTTGTAACTGATTTCAAACATGCCAAGCAGTAACCTGTGACATGTAATTTCAGTACGAGTTTTTTTTTTTTTTAATTTTTTTATTTATATATGTTCATTGGTTTGAGTGGCTTATAAGAAGTAAAAACCGTGGAAATTTTGACTTTGAAGTGCCGTTATGGGAAAACTGGTTGAGCTAATTGTTTGTAAGAGGAAAATGCACTTCCAAGTGACTTATACAGAACTAACACTATTTCATTTAAATAAAAAATTATGGATTTTTCCCCACTGGGACGCCCTTAACCCTTCAAACCATCCTTATTTCCGGAAAAGCACGTATCTAAAAAAACCTGCTGAAAACACTTTTGAAGACTAGTACACTGGAACTGCCAGGCGTGTTTCTCTGACGAGGAATGTCAAAATCAGGCAGGCTTATTCTGTACAGACTACACAAGACACATCTGTCTCAAATATTCCGTTATAAAATGATATGGTCACCACTCATAGAGGCGAGTTATCGGCGAGAAGAAATGCATGACAGTTCAGTGACATGTGCCTAGTGGCTAGGGGGAGGCGTAATGCGAGCACTGTGTCGCCCTTAGCAGCCCGCACTTCTCGGGCCTTAAACGCTGCCACTTTACGGGTTTATTCCCAGCCAAGTCCGTTCTCTAGGTTAAACAGACGCTGTATGCACCGTTCCATCCATAACTGACACGAAAGGGCAAGGGACGGTATTTGGGATGTCGCCAGCTCCTTCCTGGTTATGCACGCCTCAGTAACTATGCGATAAGAGGCCGTGGATGAACTTAGTCACAAATGTTAAGGTAGTTACACAATTGAAAACTTTGGAATTCAGCTTTAACATTTGACTTTTCGATAGCATCTAATGCGTTTCTCCTTATGGAGTGGTACACGATGGAGTCGGCATAGCTAATACGAGTTTACGCTATTGAGAAAAACGAAATACTGACAGATTTGTACGTTACTAGACAAGAAGAGATTATTTATAAGCATCGATACATTAAGCGTAACTTGAGTTTCACGAAAAATAGAGCACATGTCTCTTCAATATACTCGAGAAACTATATTTTGTCGAACGTTATTGAAGTATTTTTAAGAGTTTTAAATGTAGCACCAATAGCTGGCGTCCCTTTTTTCTGCAAAATACTTCCAATTGTGATAAATGTTTTAATGGTTATTTCTTGCTTTCTAAATATATACGTAGCTTGTTTCTAGTGGTAAATATTAGGATTAATAACTTATATCATGCTATTTCCGTTACAAAGAAGTATAGTCAATCTATTTCAACTGTCGCTTGTTTTAACTTTACGTTTACAATGTTGAATGACGAACTCGATTAATTGAAGGAAACGTAAAGATAAAGTTGTGTAAAGGCCATTAATCTTCTGAAAAGCGTTTCACAGGACTTCTGGGATCAACTCGGCAGATATGTGCTTTGTTATCAATTCTCGCTTTCACACTCATTCAGTAATGGTTGAGGAAGGGAATGAAAAACAATTTGCAAATAATTCACCCGGAAACTTTACAAGAAAATTCTCTAATTAGCTGTGGTAGTATGTCGTCGTTGGATTGACGAATTGTGTTTATGATAAATATTACAATCCAGATATAAATAAGAGCGAACTTGGGGTCAACCTGGACTGAAAATGTAATAATGCAACCTATCGGCTACAATACGAAGCAGAGAGCAGATGACGAACGTAAAATAAATGTTGTTCCAAAAAAACCTTTTCTTCAAGCGACGTTCCACTTGTCTTGTTCCGTTTCGCTTTATAACTACTTTCCTTTAGCACTTTATATTTCATTGTGATTTATTCTCTGTTTTCTTTTTAACCTAACCTCAGCACATTACAACGCAATATGGTGCAGCTTGGTCCTGCGCATTTTCTTTTCAGTCCAGTCTGTGTTTACAGTAAAATCTCAATTCGGATTGTTCACTCCAGTCCACCTCAACAAGTGGAGTAGATTATCTCGCTTCACTCCTATTTCATCCCACAACAAAGTGTTTATAGTAACTTCCAATCTGGATTCCTTGTTCCACTCCCGGTTCAATCTGGACTCAAATTTAAACCTAAACGGCCTGTTAGAAGAGAACGTGACATATGTGACAGGCTAATTAATTTAGGTAGCGTATTGTACCACATCATTATATTTTCGTTAACATTACTTTAAACTTTAAACACACATTTTCTTTGCAGTGACTCATATTCAAACAAACATTATGTTGTGGTTAAGAAAATTTTAGAGTATAAAGTGAAAGCAGAGAAAATTCAATTATTCCAAAATGCTGGGTACTAATCCCACTGAAAGTCACGCTCTCTAGTTTCTACTTTTAGCGACATTAATTTTTTACGCCTAAACGAGAGCAAATATAAAAAATCGGTCTGGCAGTTTTGTTTAAAATCGTCTTCTCCATGTTGGCTGATTTTATCAAGCCAGTAAATACTATAGTTTAATCTAATTATGTAACCAACGAAATTCTGGTTAGTTGACTTTTTAGGCGAAACCATATAATTTCTTGTTTTGAAAAAAAAAAGCTATTACGGAAAAAACTATTTTAACAAAACTGCCAGATAGTTATTTGATCAGCTCTCGTTCAAGCTGAAGAAAATAATTACATCAGCAGCAGTCGAATCTAAAGAGCATGACTTTAAAGCTTTGTTTGCGAGTCGGAGGATGGCACCAAACCACGTCCGGTCAAGATGAAACATTAGCAATATCATGCCCAGTAATCAGCTGTTTGCCTTCGCGTGGAGGAACTATACCTTCATTTGGTACCGGCTGTTCACAATAAAGTGAGCACTTTTGTAAATCGTCTTTTCAATAATAATTATTTAAAATATATATGTTATGTTGCTTAGACGTCAACTTTTCAGTACAGCACAATCTACACGACGTGTTCGTAGAACTTACACAGCTGTGTTTAAGTTAAAAATGGGTAGGCCTACAAAAATAAAAATTATGATAAAAACGGAGCTTTTAAAGTTTTTACTTAATCGTGAGCCGCTCATATCGTTTTGCAGGACGTCTCCACTCTTAATCAGTATCACGAGTGTTTGGCCTAGGACACGTGCTGGATTAAAACTGACCAAGCACAGTTTCCCGCCCGTTACTTTGGACTTATTTTATAACACGTGTGTAATAAAGTAGTCGATTATGTTGACTGACGTCGTTTATTGGCCCTGGAGCAGAATGTATCGCTACTCATGTAGCAGTCGCTAGCGTATATCAGTTAAAAAATAGTGTCATTCTATATTACGCATGACAATAAGAAGGAAGCGACAGTCACGGAGCGATGATGGCCGAGGGTAGTGCATACGGTAGAGAACAATTCCACACAATATGTAATTTATCAGAATCAGCATAAGGAAGCTTTTTCTCTGTTGTTAACGTACCAACTCTCGGGCCGCGCAGGAACGTAAGCAAAGCCACGTGGCATTTGATATACTCGTTTATATAACCGTTTTATTACCAGATATACTGTAATTTGTTAGTTGAATACTTAAAAATTATTTAACGTGACGTTACTTGAGTGTCAATTTTACCACAGGTTTTTTAATTGAGGCCTACTATATCTGTCAGTATAACCAAACAGCTACGTTAAGTAAACAGCTCCGAAACCCATATTCAAGAGGAAATTACTCATCCTCTCCGATTCGCTGAGACAGTGTATAACGAAACAGACCACTTTGAGAAAAATTCTTTAGCGCGGTAAAATCCAAAAATATGCAATCACATGTCTGCAGGATAAACTGTATATTCATGCTTGTATATTGTAGACTTTTATTAATTGATTGATGAATGGCAGTAAACTATTTGAGCGAAAGTGGACGATTTCGTATCGATTTTGTGTATATATCCTAGAGATAATTAGGAAAATGAAAATGTTGAGACTCATCTCAACACTTTAGCTATAATTGGCAGTGATAAGATAATTTTAACATCCCTTTGAATTTTTTTGTAATCATTAGCTTTAAGGGCGCCGTATACCGCAATTTTCATCACCAGTTTTTATTTTTTATTTGTACCAGATTTTTTTATTTTAGATACAAAATGTGACCGAATTGGGCTCTTATAAATTTTTTTTGTCTCTCATAGTTTTCGCTTAATGGCTTGTTAAAGTCATATTTTTGCATGTTTCCGTTTTAACGACTACACTAAAATAAACTGATATACCAAACTAAAAAAAAAATACAGTGGATGAAGACATTACAGACTACAATGTTATACTCATAAAAATAATGAATACAAATTATTTGAATTATAAAAAAGCTGAAACTGAAAGTAAAAATTTTAAAAATTCAATAATCTTTATACAAATAATTTTTATTCTTTATTTTTATGAGCATGTCACTGTAGCCTGCCATGTCTTTTTCCACTGTGATTTTTTTGAGTTTGATATATCAGTTGTTTTTAGTGTAGTCGTTACAACGGAAACATGCAAAATATGACTTTAACAAACCATTACGCGAAAACTATGAGAGATAAAAAAATTTTCATAAGATCCAAATTTAGTAAAATTTTGTGTCTAAAATAAGAAGAAAAAAATATCTGGTACAAATAAAAAATAAAAACACACGGTGTTGAAAATTGAGACTCTTACTCGCTCTCCAATTGTCACTGTACAGTGACAATCTTCTCATCCATTAAGACTACTCTTAACTGTGATAATTTATTTTATGTACTTCTATATGACCTCACATCCCTACAAGAATATCATATTATGCGTTTGGCACAGTATCTGTCACCCGATATGTACAGTACATTCATTATCGTCGCATACATTGATCGCGAGTACAGTAGAATACTTTTTAGTAGCAGCTGTTACACAAATTCATTAAGTTGCGTGTTTGTTTATTGCAGTAACAGAGAGGCTGCTAGGTCCAGTTATCCTTCTGGTTCTCCTGCAAGGCAGATGAGATTTTGAATTTTAAACACATTGGTGAATATGTTTTTTTTTCTTAGTTAAATAACCGTGGCTTCATAATTGATCACTTATGATGTCCCAATAAGCGACATTCACAAGAAACAAATTTTTAAATGCACAATTGTGAACATGTCATATTTTCCGTGTGACTTATGCAACAAAATCATGCTCCCATGATTTTAAAGTTTGGACACTGAAAGTTAAAGAAGTGCCATTTTATTGTAAAATACGTGCTTTAATCGCTGAAACTATCTAAACTGTTCCTTAGAACTTTATAAGGAGCATAGCAATTTGTAGAGAACAAAGTGTTGATAGTAGAAACAATTAAAACTGTGCCAGTCACCAAACCGCATTACCGCATTGCTGTCCGTTACAGTGTATTTTAATAGGAATAGAGTCCGTACAAAAATAAAAAAGAGTTTATTTCAAGTTTAAAAAAGTCTAAAAATTTACTCAAAACTGTGGAACATATTAAATACCACACTCTTTTGTTAGTTATAGACTCAAATATTTCAAGTCTAGGCCATAAGACTTTTTTTTCACTCCCTGCTAACCTCTTCCAAAAGTCTACATTTCACCGGGTCTGCCAGTGTTGTACTTCTCCATTCACATGATATCTTTGTGAGTGCTCTTCCTAAGGTCTTGGTAGCTTGGTGTGAGGGGACCCTCAGTATCACATCCCTCTTTTATAAAACCTCTCTAATCATGAACGCAAAAAGGCTGTGACATGCCTGGTGTTTGCTCTTACAATCGTTCCATTACCTTAATTGAATCACGTGCAACCGAGCTCTTCAGTGAGCGCATTCTGATAATAGCGCGGCCAATATTGCGGCAATATGCCAAGCCTAGTAGTTTTACTAACTCTTCACAGCAAACATACAGGTAAATAATGCAACTATTTTATGTTGAGCTTGAGTGACAAATAAGCTTCATTCAGACTGTAGAGCCATAATTCGGTTGGATCGTGTTCGATAAAATTATGAATATAAAATAAGAGTAAACTGCAAATAACAAACAAATCTTTGACGCGTTTTAAGTAAATGAGATCCATTCAAATATTAAACAAAATATAAATGCTCGATGCATGTATTCTTTACAAGAGTAATAATTAACATAATTTTACGTAATTGCGAAGTAATTCGGACGGCCTTTTCCTAAGGTAAAGGAATTCATAAATTTCGATCATAAAAATAAGTTAGTTCTGTAGACTAACATTATTTGAATACTATTGCTATGTAGTCTGTGGGCAATTCGTTTTCAAGTATTGTAAAATGATTCAGTGAAAGATTAATATGTTGCATATGATATAATTATTTATTTCTGTTTGCTTAAGCCATAATAACATTCCTTCGTTTAGTGCTTACTGTCCTGCGACATGCAGGAATTAACGTTTAAAGAGCTACTTAACAAAAAAAAATTATCATAATGAATATTCGCTGGGTACCTACACCTTTGCCGCTACGATTACATTTAATAAAGTACTAAAAATGTTAATGGCCACCAATTAAAATGCTCTTATTTTAATGACATAATTTAATAGTGCGATTGCTTTGTTCTGGAGAATGAAAAATTACTCACATGTTAAAATCCTCTGTCCTGTGCGTACTCAAGCTCTGTCTGTTCGTTGTCTCTTGTTACAAAGAGTTGCAGCTAATGGACAAATGGCCAGGGTTTGAGTATACACAGGACAGTGGAGTCTAACATGCAGTTCATTTAAATAGCAAAAAACATCTTTTCTTACATATTTCTTACTGCCAAATTAATTTGGTTCTATCCAAGCAAACTGTCTAGACGACACGTAATAATTATTATTTGTGTTCATATACGAGCTGTTGAGGAATATCACAAACTTTGCATATTACAACAAGGAAATAATAGAGCAACGCCCACAGTAATCTGATGTAGAAAGTAGCAAAGTGCATTGAACTGGTAGGCAACAACAACAAGTGAACAAAAAGTGCATTTGTCGGCTGTAGTCTGATGGTGTACTCTGCTAGCCACAACCTGACTGCAGTAGTGAGTGGCATTTTGACGAATGTACTTACACACATAACGAAAATCGTATCCGTTAAGAGGCCGTTCCAGTGTTTCAGGCGCATATTTGCAACCCGCATTAACCCTATATAAATCAAGGCTAATATTACCTTCACTATAGCGAATACAAGAATTACGTATATCAACATTATCTAAGTGTTTTATGAAAGAGACAATCGTTCTTATTTTCGCTGCGTTCGCCGAAGCCAAATATAAAAAATTGTCAACTAAATAAATTTTACAAAAAAAATGTTGTGTTAGGTTTTTAATGTAACCGTGTGTTATACTTAAATTTGCACAACGCAGTGAAATAAGAACGACTGTGCCCTTGATGGAGCGCGAAGAAAATGCTGATATGTGTAATACTCTTAATGCTATAGCGAAGGTAATATTAGCCTTAATTTATGTCGTGTTAATGCGGGTTGCATACATGCGCCTGAAACACTGGAACGCACTCTTAAGGCTATGTTCTTTCATTTATTTCACATAATTGCAAATAACTTGAATAATTTTTAACCGAATGCTTTGAAAAAATGTGAGACTGTGTACAGTTATACAATACACAATTTTTCCAGGGCGTTTTTTAAAATAATGTACCGATTACTATTAAAAATTATTTTGCATCATTATGGCTTATTTAGACAGCAAAATATGTGTAATTTTAGGGGCAAGAATCTAAAAATCTGTTTGGTGTATTGCAACAGAAAAATTCAGATACAAACGATGATAAATGAGTGTTAAAACTGCCAGAATGAATTTTTTATGTATGTATTAATTTGCGTTTAAAATTATATTTTCAAAACCACTGCTAAACTAAAGAGCGAGGCCTTAACTCATCGAAACTCTATCCCATGGCAACTCGAACCACACTACTGCGACCCGTGTAAGCAGTCGTGCGGTGCTTATTTATGTGGTCAGACATGCAGATCTGCGCTCAGGCTTGTTAAAACCCCATGAATACAAATTTGCATTCTCACACCTTTCATGTTGCTACAGCTAGTAACTGGTTGCGTACGGCTAGAGGGGATGGTTGGTTCTCGGGAATTCTTGACAGTTTGTTAGGTTTCAATCAACGTATATTCAGCTTATGAAAAAATTACTGGCTTTCGCATGTACGTGCAGTTGCTGCCCTATTTTACTAAGCCAATAAGACTCATGCTATTGTAATATTCGAAGCCTATAATTGGTCCGCAGATAACTGCGATGTGTGAGACATTTATCACTAGAGACAGGAAATTTCGCGAAAATATTTTTGCAGTACTATGTTTCGGTGCCTTACATGCGCACCTGCAGCTCTGCTATGTGGTCGGTGATTGGATACCGTAACACCCAACGTGTGGAAGTTAAACCCGCAAATCACAGACGTGATGTGTGGCAGTTATCCGTGTACTGATTGGCACAGTCAAATGAATAACGACTCTGCTTAAAAGTCTCTTGTCAATAGCCATGAAGTTGAACTGCAGGTGTGCACGTAAGTCACTGAAACAAAGTGGGGCGAAAATCTTTTCACCAAAAATTCCCGTCCCTATATATTACCCACGTACATGTAGCAAGAAACCACCGTGTTTTCAAGGGTATGTAGGCACAACAAATGTTCGCGATATGCCATAATCTCTACCTATGGGCAGGGCCACGAAATCTTCGCGAAAAGAATTTTGCCCCAGTTTGTTTCTGTGTTGGTCTGGTGAACCCCTTGAAGAAGGGGGGCGGGGTGGCTGATAAATAGCGAGCTTGTGGGCTGCTAGCAAACCAGCCCGGCTCGCAATACCCGCGCAGTGCGTCACGCTACACTGCACTAACGACAGATGCAACTTGTCACTCAACTCGCTCGTTTCGCGGCATCACTTCAGTAAATTGTACCAAAATTTCATGACCTGTCCTACACACTTTGGCGCTTCGTACGAACTTTTCACATTTTGCGTACGCGACTTAGTTAATTAGTACAATAATTCTAATATCGTAACTACATTTTCACTCAAAACCCAGCTGTAACACATTAAAAAAAACTGGTCTAAAGTAGCATGTTTCTGCACATATGGAATTTTTAAACCTATTACGCCAAAAAGAATAGTTAATTTGTAATATTCTGCCATAAAATCGCCTCAAATTGCAACAATTTTCTCAAGACGGAATTATAAGTTTTAGTTATTGCTACTTCACGTCTAGGCGTTACAGTAATCATTTTTGCAGCCTATTATTTCACACGATTTATAACGTACTTCATACCAAATAATAAATTAATATCAACTTTAAAATACCACGTAAAATATAAGTTATATTGTTATTAATTTTTAAAGAACGTACTTTATAGCCGAGCACTTCACCGAAACATAAGGCAGAGAAGTAAAATAAACTCATAGACGAAAATTTCAAAACTTGATTTTCAGTCCGGCCACAACCATAACCATTTATCAAATACAAAGGGTTTTTATTTTACTGGACGTCTTTTTAAGATACCTTCAAAATTTGTCTTATTTATGATTCCGCAGTAGACGAGACAGAAAGCCGTAAACAAATATACTCCTCCCTATACACGAGTATTTCGTAATAGGGGGAGTTACCATTAGAATTTATCATTCTATATCTATTACTTCACTGAATTTATTGAGATATTTATTAAGGTCTTATGAGTTACTTTCTTTTGTTCCTTTATAATTTAATTATGTATAAATAAATTTCTTTATATTTAAAAAAGTCGTTGTTTGAAGTCTATAACCTCCCTCCTTGCGTACGACCCTTACCCTATATAGGCCGGTCACGATAAAGTGAACACTGTATAACACGTTATTGCGAAATTTGTTCTAAGAAAAGAACGACGAATGAACTTCACGTACAAGTAATGGGAATCCGTAGATTAGTTAAGTGACGATTTAGTTTAAATATGTTTTTGACTTAATTGTTTCATTTTTAAATACAGGAGATATAGTAAAGTTAAATGTGTAAAATAAAACACGAACTATAGTACGTTAAATTAACGGTTCAGTTTTGTGACTCGTGAACCTTGAAAACTGAGCTATGACGTCAATCCGATATCTGGACAACACTCACTAATGTGATTTCGACTTGGCGTAACTTTCCACGTAGTTACCCTTGTTTTTCTCTATCTACTTGCTACGTCAAGTGCTCAACACAGTAATCCAAAGGTATGTTACATTTTTTAAAATTATGTTTGTGGATTTTGTGAATTTTGTTCTAAAAAAATTACAGTAATCCAAATACATGTTAAATTTGTTAAAGTTTTGTTTGTGAATTTTGTGAATTTTAGTCTAAAAAATTAATTGCCTTGAAATGTTTTAAACTGTTTGAGAAACTGGACTAGCGGTAACTGCTTGAAACGTTATTTGATTTCGTCTACTAGAAACTAGGGAGGCCATTAACAGAATGTTTCTTAAAAATATATATTAATATATCTACCAAAAGTATATTTAATGTTTAGACGCGAGAACTGCTAAAATAGCACCATTTTGCTCCTTGAAATCCAAAATTTTCCCTCATTTTATTGGGGGCAAAGCGTTCCTCCTCGTATGCAGCACTGCCTATGTCAAAATCCACGAGCCGCGCCTTGCCACCAAATGAAATTGTGGACACTTTGCAAAACTAACTTACACATAACTTTATTTAGACATAGGAAACCTCAAATCAATAATGTGCATTGCATCTCTAAAAGTTCTGTAACTGAGGTTCAACTGTCGTTTTTTCAACCCAATCTACAAGTTCATAACGCATAAGGCGATATACAAACCTTGCATCATGTAACTTTTTTGCTGCTTCCACCAATGCTCTTAATTTTAGAATTTAGAATTTGAATCGTGCAGTCAATGTGTGTTAATTTTTATAGCTTGCATTTTTATTTCTAGCCCTTATTCAACACGCAATATGAACAGATAATTTCACGTGGTGTATATCTCGGTTTTGCCGTCAGTTTTTCAACAATCATTTAATTAATACATATAATAAACATAGAAGTACACGCTTGTTAACAATTTTTTCATCATAAAGTCGGTAAGTGGTGGTTCTTAGGGGATTCAATTATTCCGCGTGCATAATTTTGGCAAGTGAGAGTAAATCTGCTTGTCTGTCTGAAGTGCTATTATTCTTCTACGAGTTTCAAACTGCCACCTCGTATGCATGCTAACAAATTTTAACCAACTATCCGAAATAACGGTAAGCTTATGATAACATTGTCCTCTATGAATTTTTATGATTGCCTCTTACCCCCTTTTTTCCTTTCTGTGTGCGTGTGTGTGGCTAGTGGAAACTTACCAGATTTCACCAATGTTCCTATTTTTATAATACATAGTGTGGAGCTACAGCTAATTCGAATTTAGACTCAACGGGTGCATTTTAGTTCCGTACAAGACCTTTCAACTTCCGAACTAATTTACACTTATTTGAAATTGTATTAGCTCATTAAGTAAATAATAAATTTAAATGTCAATTTTTGCATAATATATTTTGTTCGCCGATAAAAATTTACAGTTAAATATTACGAAGTGCCAGTGTTCCAATAGCCACAGTTATTCCCAGTTCAATACGGTACCTTTATCTGCAGTTTTCTACTGTAGTTCACTTTAGGCCTTGAAAAGCCTCAAATGAATAATTGTTCAATTGTACGTTGTAAATATATGCATAGAAAGGTTTCAGTTGATAGTAACTTCAAAATAACAGTGGGTGCTAAACCACGCAGATATTGACTCAATGCTTGTGAATCGAGTTGTATATCTGCCTTGAATCTTCACATTATTTAAGTGTGATTACCTAGCATGGATGCTCAAAGAGAACCCTTTGCTAAGCTATATACAGAGTACTTTAAAGGAATGGTAATTTATGGAATCCTAGAGATCACTGACGAAAAACAGACCTGACTAATTTCTCACAAAACATGAAATTTTTAGTTATTTATCACGAAAAAAAATCCACAAGTTGTTTTGAATGCATCACGGGAATGGAGTTTATAGAGCTAAAAAGTCATTTTCGCACATGCCAGACTAAAGGACGATTACCTGAGTTGTGATAGAATAAAAACAAGAAGGATCTATGGATAAGCCGAGTTAACCTCACTAACATCCCGCAGGCCTGTGATGTGACTGGTGAATTCAAGTTTTATTAAAGGCATACTAATGAGAATGGTATAGTATCGTCTTATGGATGTATGTGAATAGTCTTGTATCTGTGGCAGTCCTGTTAAAAGTGGATTAAAGAGTCAATTATGTTTTAAACACGCGAGTCAAACGCAGGAAGTCTCCTGTGGAACTCCCATGCAAAATTATTTGTTTGGAATATTAATCGAAAGAGCGAGGTCTGGGAAAGACTACATAGAAATGTTGGACACGCATTCGTTTGGCATGGGAAACCACTTGGGAAAATTTATCTTCAGTGCAGCCAGTCGGAATATATCTTCCGCTGTGCGGGATGCCAGGGCAGGCTTCATGCATAGGATGTTTCACGCCCCGCGCCATTATGTCTACGCTATACGCCACTTCCCATTTATCTCTGTTCCAAGGACGTGGCATTAACAACACGAGCGTCAATCTGGCCTGCCGCTAAACTGGGTCAAACTGGCGGAAAATGTCGGCCGGAAGGCTTAACTCCCGTTTAATTTCTCCAGGGGTTTGGATGCCGCTATATGTCTCTTTGTAGCCACTTACTCTTCGCCACATACAAGGTACTCACACGATGAGAGTCGCTGAACCGTATGCGACTTAAAAATCAGTGCGCACTGCAGTCACGTGTCATGAAAACACACAGCTTAACTAACTGTCAACTGAACTATAAATGCATGGTTAAACATAAAATGACGGTAACTTCTGAAAGTTCGGCTTAGCAGGCGTCCTGTTTATATAGGCTGCAATTAGTTCATTTATAATTAGTTTCTTTGTATTGAAACTAAGTAGGGGCACTAAGTTAAGGGCACAATCGAGTTCGAGATGAATTTCCTAGAAAACTTAGTGATCACGAATGACACTTATGGGTGAAATTAGTTATTTCAGACGTAAAGGTATATATTTTTTGTAATATATTGGAGTGTTGCTATGCATTCAGACTATTAATATTCATAAGCATACGCAGTTGTTTCAGTGCCGTAATTATGGATCGTTCGAATGCGGCCATTAGTAACTAAATTGTAATATTTCATTCCTATATTCCTGTAGACCTTTCCAAACGGACTTGCCGCATTGTATACTTTTGCATTTTTTTTTTTTTTTTTTTTTTTTTTTTTTTTTTTTTTTTTTTTTTTTTTTTTTTTTTTTTTTTTTTTTTTTTTTTTTTTTTTTTTTTTAAGATTTGCTTATTTGAACACTGTACAGTTCTAATACTTTATGATATTTTTCTAGTAATCTTAATTAATTTTTGTCTTCAATGGCAATAAAAAAGTGGGTTAAGGTATTTTTTAATTGATGAGCTCCGTTTTCTGTATATGTTTCTTCTTGGGGATAACATAAGTTTCCAGTCGAGATAACCCATACTTTTCCACTCCCTTCGTCGCTGTGATCGCAATGAACGGACCCTTCACAAGCTGGATGAAAGTGGTTACACCATCTGTCTGCTCATAGATTGAAATCAGTGAACGTTAGTTGCAGTGGCGGCTCGTGGGTTGTTGCCAGGTGAGGCTGCATATAGTCAGAACTGTACACTCTTGATGAACACACCGTAGACCAATGACAATGTAATATTTGTCGGCTACTAGATGTGTTGTGACCACTCAGTAGTAAGGGGCACCTGTACATCAGCGTGTCAGTGGCTGTAGAGTCAACCAGCGCACAACCCTGTACAGTTAGTTCTTGGCAACTGCAGCCCTACCTGGCAACAACCCACAAGCCGCCACTTGCTAGTTGAGAGAAATTGAGTTTTTTATTTCATCATATTTCATTTCTAAAATATTGTAACTGATTTCCTGCTGCCTCTCGTCTCAGAATATAGCAGACTTTAAGCATCTGATGAGGTTTAGTTTTGCGTGTATACCGCAATCCAGTCCCTACATTCAGTTGACGTACTCGCAGTGCAAAGACGTTAACCACAGGTGTAAATCTGCCAGAGAAACAATGGGCAGTTATAGGTGATTCACGGAATAGTTAACACTTTTTTAAGTACTCAGAACAAATATTACAAATAATGTATGGACGTAATCTTGACGAGAGAAACGAAATATGTGCTACGTTGTGTTTTTTAGTCACGTGATAGTGTTATAATAAGCGATTAGATGTGGTAATTGGTTGATTTTGAAGCACTTTAAAATGTGATTTTATAGTGAATAATCTGTATTTATTACACTGTTAATATTTAACACTTTTTCGCAAGACAGTTGTATTACACTGGGCTTGTTCCTTAAGAGTGCGTGGTAGATAAATAAACGCTGAAAATATCATTCGATTTCTACACTTTCTTCAAAGCCAATATGGATAAATTACTCAATGACAATCCTAGATAATAGTATTTGTCAACTTTACGAGTAAATATTTATCCAGAAATATTAATTCGTTACGCGTGATCTCTTGCGCCGCAGTTAAATTCATGAAGTTCCGGCGTCAGAGATTGTGCCTCAGAAGTTCGTAACACTGGAAACAATTTTGTTTAAAACGTTTGCTGAAACTATTGTCTACGATTGCTATTGTTTAATTTTCGCAAACTGGCCTAAAAAAACCTACAGTTAAAGATTAATGCTTTTAGCGTTGAATTATGTACCGCGCCCTCTTAAGCCATTGAAGCCAAATGTGCATACGTTGACGCATAAATGGTAGGAAACGCAACGGTCTTCGAGGTGACTTATTTGCGTATACTTTGCATATGGAAATGTGCCACAGGTTACGTCGCGATTGACAACAATGCCACAGGCTTTTTAAATGCGTACTCTATTTGCTGGTTTTCACTCTTTGTGACTTGCCTTAGTTTCCCCGAATAATTGTACACTACTCTGCATGGGCATCTTCATGCACTAATGGTTTCCAAATCAACATGGATATGAAGTGCGCACAGCCATAGCCATCCTTAGTAGAAGGTCCCGGCGTTAGATCTGGCAACCCTGCTAAGAAGCGTCATTTTAACACTGCTTTGGTCTCGCCAACGGCGGTGGCTTCCTCTGATTCGCCGGTATGTAGGGCATAATAACGAATAAGATACAACCATTGCCTTTGGAAAGCTAAAACAAGTGTTAAAATGACCCTTTATGTACAGGGTTGCCAGATCTAAGGCCGCGGCCTTCTACTAAAGATGGCTGTGGCACGACCCATAAGTTTAGGTCTCGTAAGTGAAATATAAATGGGTGAAATTTGGAACGTTGTTGTAGTAATGTAGTGTGCGTTTGTACGACGGCAGTGTGTTCACCTCCACGTGCCACTACAACAGTAAATACATACATGGCCGCGATTAGCTTTGCACATGCGGAATGCGGCTTGTCCTATGAGACCGGACTTATTTGACAGCCTGTACTGTCATTTGGCGAGTTGCTCATCCTACATCACACAGCTTTAGGATTCGGCTTTTATTTATTTATTTATTTATATTTATTTATTTATTAGCGTCCTATATTCATCCAATGAAAATTGGATTTGGACTTGTCAGGATAATTACATACAGAGCAGTTAATAAACATTTAACACATACAGAGTACAGGATATATATATATATATATATATATATATATATATATATATATATTGTAACAAGTTAACAGCTATAACTTCCTTACAACTGAATATTAGAATAATAAGTGATGGGCTTATTTAATTACAGATAGTGAACTTAATTATGACATGAGTGTAATTATTTATCAAAATATTCTTCAACCGAGTAGAAGGCTTCGTTCAAAAGATAACACTTCAGATTTGTTTTAAACATCTTGTGATTGCTTAAGTTCTTAATAGGTATTGGTAGACTTTTCACCAGTTTTATACCAGAATGATAAGGACTCAAGGAGAATTTTTTTGTTCTGTGGGGGTGTAGGTGTAATTGGTTTGCCTGTCTGGTAGTGTGGTTATGTATGTTACAATTTTTTATCTGTTTAATGTTTTCAACATAATATAGGATGCAGCGGTATATGTAAATACTTCGGAAAGTCATTATTTGATTTTTCTTAAAAAATGGCTTGCAATGACTTCTGTACCCTGCGCCATTCATTATACGAACAATTTTTTTTTTTTTTTTTTTTTTTTCAATTTAAAAGCAGTCTGCCAGTTTTTTCTAAGCGAGTGTTGCAGGGGGCGGCAACTTGAATAGGAAACTGAATCCTTACCGAACATATCCGAAATGTGTATGTTGAGAAACGATTCGACTAGAGTCTTCTCTGCAAGCTTAATTTTTTTGAACGTTTAACGCAGGTAAAAATGTATAGTTCGTTTGTACCACATATCGCTAGTCCGTTTATTAGTTTGAATTCCACAGTCTTCTAGCTACTATTGTTAGAAACAAATGTTGCACACTAAACCTATTAATTTACAATACGTTACTAACGTAAAATACACGTACTGTAAATGTTTATATTCTAAATTAAAGGAAGTAAAAATAGAGTTTAAATTCAAATATTTGAATTAAGGTAGTCACATTAAAAAGAAAAGTAGCCTTGTGTAAGCCTTGTGTAAGCTCGGCAGAACATGTAAATAATTAAAATAAGTTTCATTGGACCGATAGATGTAAAATTTTGAGTGCGTTGAAAAGTTTACACTGGTTTTTAGTTACAAGGAAGTTTTCATATTTAAAAAAGCAAAGATGACTTCAAAACGGCTGAAAGAAAACTTAACGCAGTGTTCATTTTATCGTGAACGGCTTATCAGCCAGTGATACAAGGTTGACTGTAATGTACAACACACTTCGTCTTATTTAGCAAATAAATAAAGTTCTTTGCACTTCAAGTTCAGTTACGACTGTGGCTTCTAGGCTTCCAGGCTGTAGCCGCGTCACTGTCGTATTCCTTCCCTACGTTACAGAGAACATTGCAGCCTCCATCTTCAGAGTAGAGTTGCAGCAGCAACTTCGAGTCTCTGTGAGGTCCTCCTGCCTTTATATTCTGTGGATGTCCCCAGATTATCCAGGGGATTGTCGGCCAATCCCCTGCTACCTTTGCTGTAATTGACTGTCGCGCTCTGCCAATTTCTGGTCGCCTCCTTTCTGGTTTGCTAGGATGTTTGGCCAATCGCGAGAGGGCTTGTCCCTACGTTATTTTCCAGTCGAGTTTTGTCTTTGTCCGTGAAGAGAGATGATCTTCTATTGCTTAATTTGTAGTCTTCTTCCCTATTGATGTAGGATGGATGTTTTGGAATTTCGAATGCTTCTCGGATGTAGCTTTAAAAAAAATACATTTTTGTGTGCGTCGGTGTCCAAAATTTCGCTTAACCTAATCGTGTTTCATTTGAACTGCTATACACATGTTCCAATCAAGTACAAAATTATACTCTCAAAACCATTAAAAGCACTGGAACATATTATAACTGTACCATAAATAATTGTTAAATATAGCATTTTCACATCATCTGCACCTTAAAATATACAGCCTAACCTGTAACGAATATAACCGAGAGAATTACAGTGTATTTTGGAACAAACTTTTCACATACAAGTTAAAGTCTCATAGCTTAAAGCTCTCCAGCAGTACTTCGGAAACATTGCACACCAGTTAACGCACATTCGCTTCATTCCCTTTTGATTCATGCTTTGTACATTGTCCATGGTTTATACATTATCCCTGTACTATCACATAGACACATTAGCTATTTCGTTATTCTTTCGTGCAACATGCCGTACGGCATACATGCATACTGCCTTCGCGCAATTATTTTATTTCTGCTTTTATTAGCTTTATATAACAGCAAAATACATACATTATCTGTAGGGACCCTTGTTTTTCGCGAAAAGAATTTGCCTCACTTTGTTTCCGTGCCTTACGTGCACATCTGCAGTTCCGCTTCGCGGTGAGCGATTGGATATTTTAATTGTCACGAGCCTTGAGATTCTACCGGCAAATCACAGACGTGTGGTGTTTGCAGGAAAGTTTTTGTAATTGGCTCAGTCAAATGAGATACGGCTCATCACACAGACACGCTGCCAATAACCATGAAATAAAATTGCAGATGTGCACGTAAGTCACTGAAACAAACTG
The DNA here is from genome assembly GCA_003012365.1 of Medauroidea extradentata. Lineage (NCBI taxonomy): Eukaryota > Metazoa > Arthropoda > Insecta > Phasmatodea > Phasmatidae > Medauroidea > Medauroidea extradentata. The sequence continues at coordinate 27,648 of PNEQ01081576.1, read as the reverse complement.
GGGCAAAATTCTTTTCGCGAAAAAACAGGGTCCCCAATTATCTGGCAATATTTGTTTCGCAATGTTATCACAAGCCTGTAACGTCAACTATATACATCAACCAAGTGTGCTATACTTTTATCATAATATACCTTGTAGGTGGCAAAATAATCTCTCTAGTTTCCCTTATGCAAGAATACAGTTTTGACCTCAGTTAATACGTCGGTCTTTACGGATAAATCTTTACTTTCGTGGTCAAAATGTATGCTACATGCAGTTAAAAATCAAAATGTTGGATGTAAGGAAAAAATATGCTATAATAATTATCAGTAACATGCACTACTTCGTAAGAGAGACCATACTGACGCCGTTATGTTTTACGTTTCTCTATTTTCTGCTTTTATCTGTGTCCCAGCAGAACGACATTAACCCGCAGATTTGCTCAGGTAAAATTTCCGACGTAGAAAGAGCAAAAAGCATAGAACTGCAACTTCAGTCACGTCTCGTTATATTGTTGAGCACTTGGTCCCAGAGGAAGCAGAAGATTTTCTCCAGTCAACACGTGCGACAGACTAGAGATGTCAAGCACTTTAAACTGATATTAACTTCGGTCCCCGACTTGTCTGAACATGGTAACTTCCAGAATTACAACTGTTGGACGTCTTCAGGCTTAGAACGACCTAAGTAACCAAGCGATGTGTTCCAAAGAGTTACGCATACTTCGACCAGTGACTAGAGAATGAAATATTTTCTGTCATTGCAAAATAGCTAATAATTTCATAAACTTATCAAAGCACAATGCCTCATACACTAAGGATCGTATTAGTGCTCAGTAAATATTGTAGGTATTTGAAAATACTAAATGTCTACGACATTTATACGCACAAAGGAAATGCTTTGCGAAGTGTGTAAGATTTTATCTTCGTATGGTAGTAATAATTTTCCGTAATAATCACCGTTATTTCTACAGACGACATTATAAAGTGGCTAATCAAATTTTTGTTTATATTTTTAGTTTATATCCCTAATTTACCAATAATTAGAGAGAAAGAAAGACAGTAATTTACCGCGCGAAAAGTTGACTGTCTGAAAGGTTCGAAAGTAAAATCTACGTGTCTATGTGTCTGATATTCTTATTGCATTATTCTGTTTTCACGTTAAACTGGCCCAACAAGAGTCCTGATAAGTCGCTACTTATTTTTTTATTCGTCTTTAATCATTTTAACCGCCTCAAGTTATCATATAAGGCGTAATGTGTTAGAGCGCTTTGGAGACTACTTTGTCACAAAAGTTTTTTCAAGTTTTTCCGCTTTCCGTACCAATAATTTTGATACCAAAACAAACAATTGTAACTATTTTAAGCGCCAATTAAATCGGAAAGGAATGAGAACCACGCGAGATGAAGAGAAAAAAGGCAAAAAGAAAGCATGCCTTTGCTGTTAATTCTTCATCATCGATGAACATAATGTGTGTATTGTAAAAGGAAATAAATAATTTTGTTTGCGTTTCGTTTTAACATGGGTTTTTCGGCTTCACTTAATTTTATCAAAAGTAAATGTGAGGATCTTGTTTCACGGACGTCTTTGCGGCTGTATCAGTCCGGAGCTTTAGTGATGTAAGTGCAATGATTATTTATCAGGCCCGGAAAAAATCTGTTTGACACAAATAAACGACAATATCACATTACCTTCAGTTCAAGGAGTGAACAGTGACGTACTACTCACATAGCAAAATCAGCTTGATTCTAAGTTGAATTAGGCTTGCCATGACGAGCCTGCACTCTTGCAGCAAGATTGTCATGTCAAGCCGTAAACTTGAATCAAGCTGAATAGTATCCACACGACAAGCCTGCAGAAAGCTTGCCAGGAAAGCTTGATGCAAAGTGGCTGCATGCTTGCAGCAAGCTTATGGCGAACATTTTTTTGCAACATTTGGTTCCAATGCGTTATGTGTGCATCTACTGCTCTGCTACATCGTCGGTGATTGGATGATTTTACACTCACTTGCCTTAGCAAATTACAGACGTACGGAGTAAAAATCATTTAATTCTGACTGGTGCAATCAAATAAGAAACATGTCTGAACTAAGACACGCTGCCAATAATTACGAATCAGAGCTGCCGATGTGCACGTGAGACAGTCAAACAAAGTTAGACAAAAATATTTTTGCGACAAAATCGTGGCCCTACAAATAGGGCTTGTAATGGGAAGCCAAAATCAAGTCAATTGCAGGCTATCTGGGTATGAAGGCTCACAAATCACATTCCGGAATTTTGAAAACAACAAGGAAAAGTTTCAGCAGAATACGCAGAGACGCGTTATTGTTTGGCAACAGGCTAGAATTAATTTGTCTATACTCACCCGAACACACACAGCGACATTATTGACTCCGGGCCTTCGTATCTTCGCGAACCCGCATTACAAGATAGTGGGAATTTTACATATGTCCATTTATCCCCCCTGGATTTAGAATTTTAAGTGTATAAAATATATTTGTTTGTATTTTGTTATTTATGTAATACTAACTTAAGCACACAAAACTGAAGTTTTATTATTAAAGTTTCTAATTTAAGAAAAACCCGAAATGACCCCCCTGACCTGATAATGCCGTTTGTCGGCGGATTTTCTCAGGGATCCCCTGTTTCCCCCGCCCCGTCATTCCGGTGTTGCTCCATACTCACCTCATGTCACCCCTCACCAGCGCTAAAGACCTCGATGTTAAGAAGGCGTGGTACATAATTCAACGCTAAAAGCATTAATCTATAACTACAGGTTTCCTGAAGCCAATTTGCGAAAATTAAACAATAGCAATCCTAGACAGTAGTTTTAGCCAACGTTTCAAACAAATTTTTCCCCGTGTTACGAACTTCTGAGGCACAATCTCTGACGCCGGAACCTCGTGCATTTAACTGCGGCGCAAGATCACGCGTAACGAATTAGTAATTCTGGAAGAATAATTACCCTTAAAGTTGGCAAATACCGTTATCTAGGATTGTCAATGAGTATTTTATCTGTATTATCTTCGAGAAAAGCGTAGGAATCAATTGATGTTTAGATCGTTTATTTATCTATGACGCACTCTTAAGCGCTGGCCAAAATCTCTCACTCACTCACTCTTTCAGGTGCCCCACACAAACTGTCGGCCAACAACAGAAGTCAGATGAGCACACAGTACATTGAAGTCCAATCTTCTGTCAGATAGGAACGTGGAATTCGCACGTGTCTAGAGATAGGTATGCCATTTAGTACACTATATTTGCTCTAAATTACCTTACTTCACTAGACAATAGTTAGTACATGAGACACATGAATAGCACGATCATATTTGGTACCAGACAATAGAATCCACTGAACGGAACATACTCGAGAAAAATTTGACGTATCTGTCTGTTTTACATGCGATTGATTACTCGACCGTAGAATTCTTAATTATTTCCCCAAAGTGTTCTTCGCTGCAATCTACGACGTTGCAGGCCAGTAGAAGACTGCAGTCTAGTCTGTTGGCGAAATATAACACGAAATGCTCAGGTCTTTAGTTGTCACTATTACTATACTAATAAAGTAAAGTTTTGACATCGATAAGTCACTACATAAAATACACCTTTAAATGGGTGGACATATAATGTCAGTAACGTCTACAGGTGTTTATAACGTTTAGCGCATATAAATATACACACTTATTATTTATTATATGACTTAATAAATATGTATATTGAATTAATTAAAATAGTTTGGCTCAAAACCTTGGCACTCTTGTAGGTAGAGACCTAGAAATTTCGCGAGTTCATTTTTTGAGAATACGTTTTATTCCAAACTCGTGTACACGTTAATTACTCTCGCGATTGGATCAATGTTAATGAGGACTATAAACCAATAGCTGACACGCATGAAAACTCTCACTCACGCGTTACCTTGTCAGACATTCAACTGGTCGCTCACTGGAGCAGCACCCAATGTACCAGTTGTTGAGGGCACAGTGCGTACAGAACACCGAATTCTGGTCGTGGAACCCGCGAAATGTCCGTGTCTGTACTTATAATCTTACTTTGTTAGTAACAAATTTGGCTATATATTATGAGACTATTCCTGTTGTCTATTACCGTACTTAATTTAAAAAAAAATTTAATAAGTCTTTCGCAAAACTGAATGCATACATTTAGGTGAAATATAGAAAATTAAGAGGCTTATTTCTTAGTTGAGTGTAGGTTGAAAGTGTGTTGAACAAAATTTTTTTGTGTTAAATTTCATCTTGAAAATTTACCAATATATTTAATCGGAAACTTGTGCCATATCATTTTCCTCAGTACAGAATGATAACATCATATTTACAAACTTACTTATGGAGGAATTGCTTACCGACATGTGAATAGTACTGATTAACTTTTGATTAAATATTTTAAAACATATACTTGGGAAAAGTGTCAATACCTCAATGAAAGCGATAATAAATCATAAAGGAAGATGTATTTATTAGCGACTCTTATTTAATAGTTCCACACTTTCAGCATAAGAATTTTAAATTAACAAGCATCGATGCAGTAAATGTGAAAACATAACGTAATGCAGAAGATTCACACAATGTAAAATCAGCCATACAGTTGATATTAGTACGTGAGTAAATAATTAACTGTAACTTTATTGAAATTAAAATATTACACAATGTTTGAAATTATTAAAATGTATTTCGAATGTAACGTGTTTAATTTGTGAGGATAAAATGAAACGTTATTCAGGCTAGTCAGTAAATACAACCAGTTCGATATGATGGGAGGCGAACGCACTAGCCTCTACATAATCGCGGCACCTGTGAATATGAAGCAGCAACTACGTAAGGGTGTCCGGTGATGCAATTAGTTTATCTTAACTTTCCATTTCGATAATAACAATTTTGTTTAATGAAGTAACTGACTATTACCACTTTTATTAATAACGTTTCATTTTACCCTCACATATTAAACACATTACATTTAAAGAACTATTTCATAATTTCAAACGTTGGGTAATATTTTTATTTCAATAAAGTTCCATTTAATTAGTTACTCACGTACTAATATCAACAGTATGGCTGATGTTTTACATTGTGTGAATCTTCTGCATTACGATATGTTTTCACATTTTCTGCATTGACGTTTGTTATTTTAAAATATTAGTTTTTACTAATTAATTGGTCATATCATGGGGCAGTTTTTCCAATAGTGGGTGATCATTTAAGTGACCCATTGATAATTTTTACCTTGTGCGAACTAGAAGCATATTTTAAAACCAAACACAACTTTTGTGAATGTGATTTTTTACCACACAAAGCTGTACTTTCAGTGACGTAAAATGTGTTTTTAAATGTGACGACACTAATCACCTTTGGTGTGTACAAATTTCGTTCCACATGGGCCATTACTTTTTCTACCATAAGTAAATTCTTAGCTCAGGGTAGAGTACAGACAAATGTTCTTTAAAAATTCATAACTTTTAGACGGTTGCGAACCGGATGATACAAGTTTGGTTTATTTGGTAGGAGAACACTGACTGACTGACATATCAAACTGCAGCCCGAACCGCTGGACCTAGATTCGTGCAAATTTTGGTGTATTTTCTTTTAGGTCGTAGACGAGCACCAAGAAGGGATTTTTCTAAATTCCATCCCTAAGGGAGTGAAAAGGGGTGAAAAGTATTTTCGAATAATCGTCGATAGAGCTTGAACCTGACGACCATTCATAGTAATTTTGGCTTCGGCGTGACACCCAGCCAATCTTAGGATGTTTAAAAACTCGATTCTTAAAGGAGGTGAAAATACCTTAAATATATTTCCCATTAATTATCGATTTCTGTCGAACTCTTTGGGATAAAGAGTTGCTTTTCACTTCAAAATTATGCTTACGTAAATATCCATACAGTAGTTTAAGGATATTTCTTATATCAACCTCCGAGGAGTGAGAAGGGGTGAAATATTTTTAATTAATTGTCTGTACAGCTGGAACCCAATGGGCTATCGTCGTGAATTTTACTTCAATTAGATACGTATACAAATTTACAAAATAGGACTTCAAGACGTTTAGAAATTCCTTAATTAAGGGGGATGAAAAGATATGAAATATTTTTCTATTATTTTTTCATAACTGTCGAACAATTCCAGATATCGAAGTGTCGTTTGGTTTAGAATTATGTTCACGTAAAGATCTAAAATACTGTTCCAGGATATTTTTCAACTCCAAAGAGGTAAAAAAGGGTCAAATGTGGTTTCGATTCTCAATCGATATATTATCCATCCATCCATCCTAAGGAATTACGATTAATGCTTACTTAAATACCTGAAATCCTGAAATGTAGTTTGTTGGATTTTCGAAATTTGATTGATACGTAAGGGAGTTTAAAGTTATGAAACGGTATGAAAGGTATTATCAATAAATCGTCTATATATCTTGAACCCAATGGGCTGTTGTCACGGTTTCCACCCTAAGAGGGTGAAAACACAAGGAATGTGTCTTAGAAAAATGGATGATTGCTATCGAACCCGTCGAGATATAGAGTTGAATAAGGTTTTATAATGACGAAAATGTCTGTAACGGATTTCAGAACTTTTCTAAATCCGGGCTCTTATAGCTATGAAGGAATGAAGAAAGTGTTTATGCCAATTTTTGGGAAGCAGAGGAGCAAAATGGAATAGAGAGGCAGAACGAAATATCCGAAAAACTTAGTGATAAATAAATAAATAAATAAAACTGTGCTGAGTTGCTGTTCGTGTATCCGCGAAGTTTTCAGCCGACAATAAAAACTAACTTTTGAAGGGAGTGGGTTCAAAATGAAGTACAGAGGCAAAACGGGTCCCCAAAAAATTTTAATATACTGAAAAAAAAAAATTGATGAGTTGAGCGAGCGTCCGCGAAGGTATCTACCAAAACAAATTCTACTTTGAGACAGGTGAGAGACGAAACAGTGTACAACAGCAGAACGCGATACCCAAAAAATTGTGTGGAGCAATTTTCTTTTTCAAAACGTTCTAAAACGGACGTCAATGACCCTTAACATAATTTTGCCCCATTTAGCACTTTCCAAATTTTTTGTTTCAGAAATTTTATTTCATTAATTGAAAATCCGCAAACGAAGTTGCGGGGACCAGCTAGTCGTAAATCAAAATCATAGAAACTTGCACTGTACTTTGCCATTCACTTTCCACAAATAAAATAACAGGGTCATCGCTTGCAATTCCATTGAAAAACACATCCTACGATAGCACTGCACGCTAGTTATGAATAAAATTAAATGTTTTAACTATAGTAGTTGCAAACAACATTACTTTGCAAAATTATAAGTGCCAGGAAACTTAAATATTTTGTTTAATACGTTGTTCACAATAATGACTATTCACATGTATGCTTCTGTTAAAATATTTTTCACAAACGTATATATGTTAAAGCCATATGAGACAGTAAAATTCAAGAAATTCGACTTTTGTTCTCTGGTAATTATAATAGAGGTATTCGCCACAGAAACGTAACAATTATTACAACGATTACTTTGAAGTGACGTTTCATACGTCCGCTAAATAAAGTGCTCGCAGTCGTAAGAAATCGCATGGATCCGAATTCTTAGCGCCTGTGCAAAAAATGTCGTGTTCAGAAGAAAACTTACGTCTGTGTATGTTTCCGCTAGTGTTTCCACTTGTAGCACATGTCGACTTAATGGGTCCATTATCTTGAGATAGTGAAGTGAAGGTTCTACTAGAAACGATCATCTCGGGTTTGTTTTCAAGTTATCCCCTTCAATCTGCGCACTCTGTACGGATGAGAAGTTAAGACGGAAAATATGAGTGGGTGATGAACCATCGAGAAGATGTGGCCTCAGTTGACGTAGCTCATCGTTCGTAGAAGTGAACACGCCAGGAATCGAGCACTGAAACCCTTGTTGATAGCCAATGCAGAATTTTTTGCGTGGCTTTTTTCGGGTCACTAAGATCAGCCTTAGACGTTTAATAACACAAAATTGCTTTTGTCTAAAACTCCGATTTTTAAAATTTTTCACTTCATGAAACAAAATTCTAAAATTAAATTACATTAAGGCAATAACAAAAACACAAAAATTACGATACAGGAAATGTATAATGATGCAATCGCGACCTAGAATTGTTTTAAGTATCTTTTTCAAGTGAATTATTTACTATCAGAGGGAAGAGATGGTCACAGATTGTTTTGACTGAAGGCTATATATAAACTTATCACTAAAGACAATGGGATTCCGCAGCAGCAACGAAAGTTAAAGGAATATAAGATTTATTCATCCGGCTGAATTTGGGCGAATCCGTAAGCCTGTCTTGAAAGAACCAAGTCAAATGATCCACTGTTCTGTACCTGGGCGCGCGGAATTCCTAGTGATACGTTAAAGATCTGCTACAATGAGCTGATAGCGACTGCTGATGTCACTATGAAAATTACAGGTTAGAGTATGTGACAAGGGAAAAGTAGAAAGGAAACATTCGCGATTTCATGTGAGTACGAAATATACGGGCTGTCCCTGAACAACGTTTAAAACTCAAGGGAATGCGAAGACGAGTAAAACGATATTAAAGTGTAGCAGAGACCGAGAAGTGCCTGCAAATTGACACAGAAATAACTGTGATCTGCCAGGTTTGCATTCTGCGTTGAAAAAGTAACAACTGTCAGACCGCGAAATGTCAACCCCATTCAATCTACGTCTTCTCTTGGAAAGTACGCATATAACAGTAGTTTGAAGCACAGAAGTACAACGTTGCCAGTTTGACGGCAGCAGTAGACCTACGTAGGTGCATACGTAGCGTGATAACAAATGACTAAAATGATTATGGAGCTCGCCCGGTGTAAAAATACAGACGAAACTGCCTTTTCATTCGATGTCATCACACATGAATCCCACATGTGCCATCCTGGGAGTTATCTCAATCGATAGGACCACGAAATTTTTGCTCCTCTTAAGAGGAGTCGCTAGCAATAAGTTTTCTGTAAAATCAGTGTTTGCGCGTATACTCATATCTCTGTAACTGTTCTTGGAGTACGGTCTTATTTAACAAAAAAATAAAAAGTACTTAATACTTTTATCGTTAATCATCAAAGAGGTAAGATATAGTGAACATGACTAAAAATAGTATTCAAGGACTTCGGTGCTCAGTCGTGTGGAAGTAAAGGAAGAAAGTACATAATGAAATCTATAGTTCATTCGTTTGACTTTCAACGCGTACAATAATACCATCATGTTTGCATATTTAATTTGCGTGTTATTGAACTACAACGAGGATGACTCTTGCTCTCTCACCAAGCGCATCATCGCCTGTAAGCGCGAGTCACTCTACTGGTGTCTGTCAGCCTCTTGACGACTTTTCTCAGTAAAACTCATTTTAACAAAACGTGCTCTGAGATTTTTTTAAAATGAATACTTCGCGATAGGAACGATTTAAAAAAAAAGTGATAGTATTTTTTGTAAAGTAAAAAACTTGTAAATAAAATTTAAATATTTACATATTTAGCATTGGGAATAGAAAATGGCAAAGATGTTAATACGGCAGTATGCTTCCAAAAATTTCGTGACCGTTGAGAAGCCATATGGTTTCTAATCAAGTTCGCTATGTACTCTCCTTGGTTGCAAACTTTGTATAAAGCCCTCAAGCTCACAAATAGATGTAGAGAAATAGAAAAAAAAAATTAAGAAATATTGGTGTGGTATACAGCTACTGAGCATCACAGGTTGGCATGTATCTGACATATTTTAATCCGTGCTTGCTGCTCAGATTTTGCTACCGGAAACTACGGCGACAGTCGTTGAAGTCGCTCTACTGTCGATGTGTTTGTCAATTGTCGTTGACGTATCGGCGTGAATGTGATCGAGGTCGTTGCTCCCGATACGTCAGTCTAGTCAATATACTCGCGTCACACCACGTAACTATAGTGTCATGGAGTGTTTTATCGCGTGGAAGGTTGTCTGTTTACTGGGGTCCAATGTTGTTTCTACATAGTCGACGTAAGGGAATGTTCGCAGCTTTACAGACCTATGATAGAGCCCACGATTTTTCGCGAAAAGTATTCTGCAACAGTTAATTTCAATGCCTTACGTACACATGTGAATCTCTGCTTTATGATTACTGGCAGAATGAATTATTATTACGGACCCTGTTTTTTCGCGAAAAGAATTTTTCCCCAGTTTGTTTCAGTGCCTTACGTGCACATTGCAATTCTGCTTCATGGTTATTGGCAGCGTGTCTGTATGAAGAGCCGTTTCTCATTTGACTGAGCCAATTACAAAATCGTTCCTGTAACAACACACGTCTGTGATTTGCCGGTAGAATCTCAAGGCTCGTGACAGTTAAAATATCCAATCGCTGACCATGAAGCAGAACTGCATATGTGCACGTAAGACAGAGAAACAAACTGGGACAAAATTATTTTCGCGGAAAGTCAACAGCCCTAACAATCCTCTACGAATTTCTGTATACTCGAATACACTGCAGCTGCTTATTGGCTGTTCGTTGAGACATTGATTCCTCATGATTAGGTATGCACTCAGCTACTTCTTTATTTTTAGCTCAAAGGTCTCCAGGATGTGTCAAAAAAGAAAAGGACTAATTGTGAAGTGACACGAACTTAAAGTTGTTTTGAGATCTAGCTTTTGCACATAGTAAAACGAGTATTTCTCGGTTCGTAACTTATAAGAATGCTCCCATTATAATGAGCCAATGAGAACTACTATACCGATACTCAAGCGTTTTTTTATAAATCTCCAGATAGAACCGTGACATATAGGCTAACCGTCGTCATACCATGTAAGACGCAATTTTCCATTCTTACTCAACACAATATTATTTACAGATACTTGAGTGTTGATGAATCGGCACTATGTTCTTATTTCAACCCAGTCTGTATCCTTCCATCGCTTCTAAACGTTTACGTAGCTCTATTTCTATGCTGGAGTGACGCAGTCAAAACGGGCAAGACGCTATATTCGTAATTTGATTACCAATAAATAGGGACCTGAAAAATTCGCGTTTACTTTAACGCGCACGCTGGAATTCCAGCAACTATAAGATCGTGTCACCTTCGCAATTGTCCGTTGACTTATTTGACATCCGCTGGAAGTCTCTGAGTCAATAATATAAATATACCTTAACATGCCCCATACCACTGTATCAGCGAGCAGCTAATGAACACCTGTTGTCTGCTTGTATACACATGTATTCTTGGAGGCTAGTCTACAGGTCAGTGAACCCGTCAATATTTCCGGTCTCCACCAATGGAATACAAGACAATTCAACACGGGGGAAAACTATCGCTCGACCCGCAGTTTTAGGTTAGATGTTTTGTCGTGTCGTGTTGCATTGCAGAGTGTGCATGCAATCTCGTGAGACAATTTTGGCATTTTGTGGGACGTTTTTCAACTAATACGGAAAATTATTTGTCTCATCTCATATTAGTAGGGACCTGCAACATTCGCGTTATTATTTAGTAAGAGACTAGACTTAGCAGTCATATATGAGGGGCTTAGAAGCAAAGGGGTATAAGTGCATTTGCCCGAAATGTGAGTTTAGTGAAAATTTTGGTAGCTAAAATGTTAAGTTAGTAATTTTGTGGCCGAGAGGTATGTGAGACACAGTCTCGGGGGCCATAATCTGGCGGTGTTTTACAAAAACAGCTGTCATAAAATATGCTGTAAGTGTGAGAAGCGAAGATGTTATGAACGTCACTTATACTGCTTTGCTTCCAAGCCTCTCATATATACAGGATTACAGTATGTGATTACACTGACTGTAGCCTCTATGAGATGTCAGCTACGTATGTGACCGCTCACGCAAACATGCAACTGTTAATTATTGGTCAGATGCATTTTACCCGGCACACCACGGCATTTCATGCCTATGTGGGAAGTTGGACGAGTATATAACCATTTGGAGTCTAGGCCTAGCCTGGTGATAAGAAATAACGCGAATTTTGCACGTCTCTACATATTAGTAGTAAAATAAATTACCTACTCTCCGCCGACTTCAAATTTCGTTATTCAGTGAGCTCCTTCTAAAAGAAATCAAAAGATCTAACTTTTCGTGTACTCTGCATAAACTGTCGTGCTGTCAAGCCAAGCTATTTCGTCTGAAATTTATTTAATTTATATATTTGGACGTTTTACGTGCCCTCTAACAGCGCTAGGCCCTTGTAGAGAAACACGGGGAAAATGGGGTAAGAATCGGCCAGGGCCGGTTTTAACGTACAATCTTAGCATTCGCCTGGTGTAATTTTGGAAAACCCTGGAATCCCGAAATTGGAATGGCCGGTGCGTCCGTTGAATGCCAAACCCTTATCATGAGAGATTATGGAGTATCGCGAAGATGTTTTATGCAAGCATATCCTTGAAAACACTGTAGTTAATTGTTACACACATTATTGGGTGACGTACGTCTGATACAACGTAGCTGTCTGCAGACAAATAACAGGCATCAAATATTACAATAGCGGAATTCTTATTGGCTCAGTCAAGTAGGGCAACAGCTCTACGTACGTATAAACTGTCATTTCTGTAATTGGAAGATAACTGTTTGACACGCCTCTGACGTCTGCAAGTTTTAAAATACAATGTAATTATTATTGGGGACTATTGCGTGGTACCAGATTGTACGGTTACAAGCCACTAGATAACTGATTCTGGGCAGTGCTTGTACAGGACTGAGGAACCTGTGCAGGCGCCAGAATAATACACGAAATTCATGCTCCACTAACAATTATGGTTTCTTGTAAATTTTTTGTCATGTAGTTATTAGCAAACACTGTTTAAACAAACACTGGACAGCTCTATGCTAATAACTAGGGCTAGAAATATTTCACGAGTTCAACGACCAATATGCTAGAATCCAATATACTGTGTACACAGGGGCTTGTCCATTACCTGCTACTCATTCAGACAACAGACAATGAACGAATAGACGGGGCTTGAATATGCATAGGACATTAGATTCTAGCATGCAGGTCATTGAACTCGGGAATTTTTCCTAGCCCTACTAATAACACAGGAATGTTTGCGAAAAATTAACCTAGCGGCATGTGATAGAACTATTAAAAATGTACGTAATTAATTTCCTGTTAGTGTAAATTTTCTCTTGCTTATATGTTTGACGTACTGCTGTTTTTATTTTAGTTATTTATTTTTGGTTGTTGCAACTAAAACTGGTTATTCGTCGAGAAAAAAAAATGTTTTTCACCGCCTTGTTACTATGGTAGAGTCAACCTGAATTTGATAAATTTTAGTGTGCTGTCTTCTGTTGGTTTGAGGTGGAAAGACAATCACAGGGTGGCCACCCACCTGGAAAATCTGGAATTGTCAGGGAAATGTCAGGGAATTTTCTTGCCTCGTTCTTTTTGAGGTTCCACAAAAACCATAGGAATGAATATAATGGAGTTTTGAGAGCATTATAACATTTTTATTGAAAAAAATTACCGTTATGTAGGTGTAATTATACTCCATTGTCAAGTTCGTAGTTATTTCTGCTGAATGTTTTGTAAAGTTCACTGACTGTAGTGTCAGAAAGAACGTAACATATTTATCTTTATTGGAAAATGTGCTGAATAAAATGTCGAAATGTTGTTTTCATACTTGCAAAAATCAGGGAAATTTTTGGTTTTCTATCAGGGAAATCAGGGAATTTTTGTTGTTGCAATGAGTGGCCACTCTGAATCAGTGCTTCCGCAGTATTGTACAAGCTATCCAGCATTGGCTTATAATGTATTTAGTTTTAGTCTCGGCTATATGTTTCCAGCACAGTAGGTTTCCATGCGTCGTTCATCTAAATTTTTGAGAAAAATCTAAAGGCCCTGTTACACTGTCAAATGTTTGTCTTCAATTATATTTTACAATAAAGTTGGAAGACAGATATTTGACGAAATTTAGTCATAAAATGTTTTCGTCAAATGAAGTTGGCTTGTTACTGTCAAACATGTTTGAAGACATGTCGCACTGTCAATTTTTATTGTAGCTCGTAACCTATATGTTTGGTTATGTTTTAGAATAAATGTAAAAGTTTGGAACGTAGGGCTATCATTTCAATTTAAGAGCTTTCAGTATGTAATTGACGCAAAATAAATTGATTACTTCACGAAAAACAATAAGTGTAATTTTTATGCGATATTTTGAATAATAAAATGTCCTATTTTTATTTCTAGATTTATGTTTTTTAATCACAAATACACGTACACAGTAGGCCTATTTTTCAAGTACTATAGGGTGTTTACTATAAACTGAACACTCAGCAGAACTTATAATAAATTTAAAATATGTTTTATTGAGCAAAAATATGTTAACATTTGAAAGTGTTGAAACGTTTACACTGGTCATCAGTTACATGGAAGTTTTCATATTAAAGATGATAAAGATAACTGCAAAACGGCTGAAAGAAAACTTTATGCAGTGCTCACTTTATCCTGGACGGCCTATAGTATAATAAATGGCGCTAACAACGAGTCGATTTTAATATAAGATAATTTTTAACTACATTGGATAGTTTTGTCTTTATTTAAAAAGTACAACATTCGATCCATCTCAACACGGTGCAAAAATGACTGATATTAGATTTTACAAAGGGCGTGATTATGATTTGATTGAGCCACCCAATAAATATTTGAACCCGTCCAATTCCCAAATATTGGATGAAAACGAAAGTCATCAAACTTCCTCCAGCAAATATGGCCGCGGTAGTGACGTTTTTGTGACGTCACTACCATTCAACATTATTTGACCAACTTTATTTGAATCGAATGATAGGAGGAATTTGAGAGTGTGACAGGCCTTAAGAAGAATCAGAGTGTACAAGAGGAGATTGGCTGTAATTAAAGCATGTTGTTGTTTAATGAGTGATAGACGTATTGTTGCAGCCAGATAATATAATGTAACATTTGAGTCGCGATTAGGGTAGAGCAGCGACGGAACCAACACAAGGGAGGATGTGAAATTCCCCGAGGAAAATCACTCCACCTCTAACATGCGTATAAATTACATACTTTCATTTATTTCACAGCTCCAGTCACGTGTTCATTAGCATTTTGTGGGCTACGCCCGAGTATTTCTCAGGTCAAGCTTCGATGAAAATGTATCTACCGTTAATGAAAACCCTCGCAAGGATGTAGCTCAGTGGCAGCTCGTGGGTTGTTGCCAGGTGGGCCTGCAGATAGTCAGAACTGTACACTCTTGATGAACGCGCCGCAGACCAACGACCATGAAATATTTGCCGACTACTAGATATGTTGTGACCACTCAGTAGTAAGGGGCACCTGCACATCAGCGTGTCAGTGGCTGTAGAGTCAACCAGCCCACAACCCTGTACAGCTCTTGGCAACTGCAGCCCTACCTGGCAACAACCCACGAGCCGCCACTGACGTAGTTTCACTGTCTCGATAATGTATTTGAGTATCTTGATAGAAATTCACAACTATTTCATAAATTAATTTCATAAAATATGGAGCATGGTTTCTTATATTCCAGAAATGAACACGACTGCGTCTAACTCTTGTCTTATTAGTAGGGACCTGAAAAAAATCACGTTTTCTTTTACGCACACGCAAGAATTTCAGTAACTATAAGTTCGTGTCACTTTCGCAATTGGCCGTAGTTAGGGCCATGAACTTTTCACGAAAAGAATTTTTCCCCAGTTTGTTTCAGTGCCACGTGTGCACATCTGCAGTTCTGGTTCATAGTGAGTGATTTGATGTTTGAACTTTCACTGGTCTTGGGCTTCTACCCGCCAACCACAGACATGCAGTGTTGCAGTAATCTAGTTGTGATTGGCTCCGTCAAATGAGAGAAGTCACTTCACAAAGACGTGCTGCCAATAATCACGAAGCGGAGCTGCAGGTGTGCACCCAAGGTAATGAAACAAACTGGGGCAAAGTTATTTTCGCGAAAAATTCATGGCCCTAGCCATAGTCTATTTGACGTATGCTGGAAGTCTCTTAGCCAATAATAAAAATATACCTTAACGTGCCCCATTCTACTGTATCAGCGAGCAGATAATGAACAGCTGCTGTTTGCTTTTATACACATATATTGTTGGAGGCTAGCCTACAGGTCGGTGAACCCCCGGATTTTTCTTATCTCTACTTATTAATGGAGATGATGGTTTATCGTGGGAACATTTGACTGTTTGCTGGATTTAAACACACGTTCAAGTTACCATAAAATTACTGGCTTTCCCATGTTCGTGTAGTTGTTACCCTCTTTATATGAGCCAATAAGAATCCCGCTATTGTAAAATAGATGCCAGTTCTTGGTCTGCAGACAGCTACGTAGTATCAGGCGTAAATTACCCAATCATACATGTTGGGAGAAACTACAATGTTTTGAAGGGTACGTTGGCACAAAAAATTTTCGCGATATACCATCATTAGAGACACAAGTATTTCGCGTGTTCATCAGGCAACAGCCTAGACTTTTCAGGCCTATACACAAACTGGCCAAAGTCAAATATCAATTGGTTTCTAACTGTAACACATGTTATCACCACGACTTGTTTCTTTATTTATCACTGGTTTGCAGTCGTCAAAGATGTGTTAAAACATGAGTCGTCTAATCACAGAAGGCGTAATGAAGTATACTTTATTGGTATTTAATCTGACCTAGAATCAATACGCGAAATAATTGTGCCTCTAACCATCATCTCTTATTATTAAGGAAAGGAAGAATTCGTGAGTTCAATTACTCTCGTGTTAGAATTCACTGTCCTATGCATACTCAAGCCTGGTCCATTGTCAGATGTTCCAGTGAGTGGCGTCAACTAATATACGAATGGTCGGAGCTTGAGTGTACGTAGGACAATGCATTCTAATATTCTGGTAATTAAATTTGAAAAAAATATTCATTTTCTTAAGTATTACATGACCAGCCTCTTTGATTGCACATGTGAACTCGGCTTGAATTGGCTACAATCCAAACCATTATGAACGTTACACGGTAGGCGTGTTCAATGTGGTGTGGACTACTAGGAAGGGTTTTGTGAGAATACAGATTACAGATGTGATGCCGTCCTTACAGTGTTATATACAAGCAAGCTCACTTCTCGTTGTCTTGATAGCTAGAAAATGTGCGCAGTCCTCCAAAGTGCAAAAATAATGCGGTTTCGTTGGTATTTTGTTGCAGGTATACGGCCCAAAGTTTACTGGGTGCACGTACACACATGAACAAATGTACAGATAATATAAAAAAACAACATATACACTGCGCGCCAGCTTAGACGGCGAGTGGCAGCTACTGATTGAAGGGCACATTCAACCAATTCAAGCAGCAAGTCGCTGTAAAAACACCTAGTAGCCTATAAATACCGGAATGAAATCGACCTATGTAAATTAGCCATTCGAATTTAAAACGGTAGTAATATTATATACAACACATTCCAGTTCGTTACCCGCCAACTTACATGGCACGTGCTGTACTTAACTGTACACACAAATACCAACAAGCAGTCAGCTGGAAGGGGTATAAAATGCACAAGAGGTATTCACAAAACGTAATCTGTAAGATATGAGTAGGTTTGCTCGGTCATCAGAGTTTAGTTAGGTTGTTACCGAACACCTGCAAATAATTAAAATTTTAAAATTGTTTGAATCCTAAGTATACGTATTTGACATACCAAATATATATTTTAATGAATGCGGTAGACAGTAGTACATTACTTTATGCTCCAAGACATATAGCACAATAAATATAATAATAATATACAGAATTGAGACATTTTGTAACATAGCAATCAATGAAGTATAATTATTGCTGACTGCTGCCAACTTTAACACGTAAATAACGGGCTGTAGGGAACTTAATTAAAAAAAAAACGGCAATGTCACACTGAGAAGTTACCATACAATTTAACACATTACAATTACACTTTTAATGCAGAAATAAATTACCACGTACACATTTAAAACATATTGTTCAACATCCTCTCCTACCCACTAGTAACCACTAATTTATAAGATAGTGCTCGTGAGAAAATTAAGGTAAGGGATAGTGAACTCAGATTAGATCCTAATTTAGTATATCAGTTTATATGTATGGGCGTATATACATAGAGTAGGCTTACTAGTTACGCTAGCAACGTCTTTTAAATACGTTGTTAGGATTTAGATTGGTGAGATGATACAAATATTTTTTTCAAAAGAATCTATTTAAAGTGTAAAACCACGTTAATTATATGAGATTAGTTATGTTGCTATGCTGCTTCGGGCAGGTCGTTTGGCAGACCGATCTTTCGAAAAGCCAGTTTGAGAAGTTGCACAGATTGCGTCTGGCGTTCGTGAAAGTTAGTGGATATCTCAGCGAACACCTCCTCTTTTCTTTACGTAGTTAAGCTCCTCACCGTGACGTGACTGCCACGAGCAAGAACAAAAGAACATCTCGTGGCGCGTAGCTCCCCACCTCGTGTTTCTGCCCATCAGAAATTAAGACATAATTGTTGTTTACTGGCGCGCTAAGAAGCAATTAGATATTCCGCGAGCGAACCTCCCTCGAACCCCAGGGGAGAGCTTGCGAAGTCTGTTAAATTATTCGATTTCCCTGGCAGCCCCCACCACCCCCTCCGCCCTTTTGCACTACCTCTGATGTGACGCGAATTCCCTTAGTGGGTCACGGGTCGACTGTGATTGGCTGCCAGGGGGCAGCTAGTGTCGCTAGCCGGCTGAATGTGGTGTTACCAGCTGAAAGGCATCTGAAATGTATGCATGTACGACAGCAAACGTCTAGACAACAACGTTTTCGTAGTCACTTCAAATTTAACGGTAACGTTTTTAGGCAGTATTTGTTTTTACTTTTTTTCTACTTAGGAGCATGAACACTATCTGAATTAGACTGATGCACAAAAAAATTACTGGGACTGTAATCATCCGAAGAATTAGCGTAGCAACTCTAATTCACTGTCGGAATACAGGATTTTTTTTCTTTTGTTTCCACACTGATTAGACGATTCTTCAAGCACATTTTCAATCTTCTTTTTTTTTTCAATCTTCTTGTTTTTCCTTTATTACTGATGCCTTAGCTTATACAAACCTTCCTTCTGCCAAAGTTTGCCCATCTCCTGCAACAGTGTTTCACTGTCTTAAATTAAGACTATCTAAAATGCAGGTATATTAAAGACAGACTTTGTAACCATAAATATCACTAAATATTACTGAACTACACAGAAAATAACTACACATTGTCATTTTGTATTCGCGTCTCCAACAGTACTAACTGGAATGATAATACGTGAGCATGTCTGTCGACATTATAAAATGGTTATAAAATCTTAATATCTTACACTTTACTGTAATAGAGCCAGTGATAGTACTTTGTTGAATTTAATTTACATTTACTATAATGTTTTTACTAGAAGTGCTTTTGTAGATTTTTTTGCAGTTCATGTTTTACGAATAGCGCAATTATTTTGTACACATTTTCATATTTTAAAACTACATTTAACTCGGCTGAGTAAATAATAAATACATAATGAAAAAACACCCTATTTTGATAAGCAAATGTCGAATAGTCGGTAGGTAGGTTATCCATTACAGTGCATAAATTATTTCCATTAATCCAGATCACAGAGTACAGGAAACTAAAATGAACTGAAAATTGAAAGCAGTTCCTACAGAAAAAATGGAAGGTATATTTTACACAAGGGGTGCGAGACGAATGCTAACGGTCTATCTCTATGTGTTACCAAATTTAACGGCGCAATATTGCAGCCCGTAACATGCGATGTCCTATATCATTGATTTTTGTTGAAAGAAAAAATCGTTACCCCACCCCTGCTAAAGTACACGATTGCCTACCTTCGGCTGCAATATGTCAGCGTTCAATTCGTCATGTAACAAAAGAGCAGCGTAACACTCTAGTTCTTTTATAACGTCTTTGGTTTTACGTGACATGCGAAACTTGACTCATACCTGCCAACCCTCCAGATTTTCTACCTGATCTCCCGCCCTCCCGATTAGTTGTTCGAATCTCCCGCTTTTTTTGTTTTATTTAGTTATTCATGTGGTTTGTCGTTAATTTCGTACATCAAAATGTTTTTCGGGGTCTGTACCATAATATGGAGCTATCCCGCACAAGTACAGGTATTGTATTTGTACCATAACTTGCGTGTACGGTGCTTAGCTGCTTCATTCACTGTGTTTTCCGGTATAACTTTGGGTTAGGTTGCTGTCGTTGGTAGTAGCATTTAGATAATATCGGGAGTGTTTTTTTTTTGTACGCGCTCACCATTGGTGCTTATTAGAAAATAAAAAAAAAAAAAAAGTCCTTTCTTAAGAAAGATGGCGTTCGGCGTTCTTATTGTTTTAGTGGTTTTCGCGTACTGTTCGCTGTCTACAGTGTGCTTCTTCGGATATTTATTTTTATGAATGAATAAAATACGCGTCAAAACAGCAAGGGTTGCTGTTAAAGTAACATGGCGGAAAAAAGTGACTTAATATCAGATGTGTCATTTAGGGGCGGCAAGGGGGGGGGGGCAAATGCCCCCCCCCTGGATTTAGAATTTAAAGGGAAATATATATTTATTGTATTTTGTTATTTAAATAATGCTAACTTAAGCACATAAAACTTAAGTTATATTATTAAAGTTTATAATTTATACATTATTAATTAATAAAAAAGATGCAACAAGGTTACTGTCGCCGAAAAAAAATATTTCCCCGCTAAAGAAAAACCTGAAAGGACGCCCCTGCTTAATACTTTACTGTTGACAAAAAAAGTACAGTGAGAAGTTTTCGTGTATTTTAGCTTCTATGAAATAAGAACATTTTCCTTTTTGTACGTTGTGTCGTTGTGATTTTGCCGAGTCATACGGGGGAAGAGGTGACGTCGTGAGACACATACAGACTAAGACAATTAAGGACAATGTACGCTGTGTTGACGCAAATAAGAAGTTAAGTTTTTGTAGCAATGCAAGCAAGAAAGAAGAAAGCGTCACAAACGCGTAGTAATTCTTTACGTCGTTTATTGTAGAACATAATCTTCCTATTAGTTGTTCCGGTCATGCCGGATTATTGTTTCGTAAGATGTTCCCCGACAGTGCAATCTCTCAGAACTACAATTGTGCGCGTACAAAAACTTCCACCCTTGTAAAATAAATGGCGAAAATTTAAGAAGAAAAACTTGTACAGGTGTTGAAAAATGGCACATTTTCAGTGGCCACAGACGGCAGCAATGACAGTGACTGGAAACTTTATCCCGTTCTTGTTAGTTATTATAACAGTGTAACACTTAATGTAGAAAGCTCAGTTCTCTGTGTTTCTGTAATATCCGGAGATTCAACTGGATTTAATATTGCGACATTGGCGTTACAGTCGTTAAAGTCACGTAATTTTCTACTTGAAAATTGCATCTCCTTCAGCACTGATAATGCTCCTATAATGATAGGCTTGAAAAACGAGGCGGTAGGTCTCTTAAAAAGAGGAAAACCCCAATTTATTTGTGGTTGGTTGTACCTGCCATTTGATCAACTTGGCTGCGGAAAATGTGGCGGCAACACTACCCTGTAACATCGATGAAGTATTAGTAAATTTATATTTTTCTATCTTGAGAAAAGTTCAGATATGAAGAATAAGCTGAGTTTCAAATACTACACGACACAGACGTCAAAAAAGTGTTAAAAACATGTTTGCACATGCACGGTGGCTTTCTTTGGGGAAATGTTTGCCAAGAAAATGTTGCAACAGTGGGACCCTCTAGATAGTTATTTTAATTTTGAGGTTAAGTTAAAAAAAAAAAAAAAAAAAAAAAAAAACATCCTGAACGAAAAAGTGGAAGTCGATCCTGTAGCCTTTCAAGAGAAGAGAGGTTACTGATGTTCCTAACATGTAAGTCAATTAAATCAATGTTTTTATTTCTTAAGAATAAATTGCCAGTTTTTTAAAAACCTAGGCAACAGGAGTTCTGCTACGAACAAAAGTTTGGCTCTGTCTTTCTGAAGAATGCTAAGTCTGCAACCAGAGAAAGCTTGAAGTAATTTACCAGCTGAATTTTCTATGTAACCATGTATGTTATTTTGTTAGTTTTTTTTAGCAATTACTTCATTTGTTTTGTGTGGTGTTTTGATTCCTACAGTGAAAAAAAAAATATCCCACATTTTAATTGTATATTTTGTTATGTGTTAAAGCTAACTGATAGAAAAATCTCGCTCTTTATTCTTAAAATAGCAATTACCCTCATAAAACATTACAAATTCAACCAGTAGTTTTTTCAACATTTACTTCAAATATGTGCTCAAATGGCATCATTTTCAATCTTAAAATTAATTTTTTTCCGGGAAAGGACCCCAGGATCCCCCGTTAGGGGGCGGGGGGGTGCTTATTCCCTTGGGAAAATCTTAAGATTTTGGATTTGTCAGAGTTGGCTGGTGTGTGTGTGTCTATATATATATATATATATATATATATATATATATATATATACATACATACATACATAACAAGTGACTTCCGAGGCGATTAGTTTAGGCAAACATGACCACTTTTATGTCGTTATGTTTTATGGCTCCAATCTAATAAAACATTTAATTTTAATAAGCCAAAGAAAACACGCAACGAGATGACCAACTTAACGCAAGCTGAACACCGCAGCATATCCGGTAGCGTGTGGGCATAAGGTGCAACTAAACCTTGGTAAGTAATGCATGTGCGTGTATGGTAGTTTTAACAAATAATATTTAGATATGAAGGTATATCGCGAAAATGTTTCGTATCACCATACCCTTAGAAACACTGTGGTTTCTTGTGACATATATGTTAGGTTTTATACGTCTGACACAATATAGCTGTCTACAGACTAATAATAGGCATAACATAACGGGATTCATATTGGCTCAGTCAAATAGGGCAACAACTATACGCACCAGCGAAAGCCAGTCATCTTTTCGTAAGCTGAACCCCAGAAAACCGTCAAGTTTTCCCGCGATAAGCAATCATATCTAGTAATATTAAATTAAGTTATTTACACTGTGCTCCCTTCCTCCCCGTTACTAGCTAAGCGACATAAAACATAGGCATAATGTTCTGCTGTGGGGTTGGTACAATTTTAAAACAACATAACTTTATTTTAACCACAACTTACATTAAGAAATATATTTCTTTTAAAATGCGCTTTTTTGGATGAAATAATGGAATCTGTAGTTAAATAGGGACCTGGAAGCTTGCGGGCTCTAAGAGCGACTCTTGTTCTCTAACCATTTGCCCCATCGCCTCTAACGCGAGGCTCTCTACTCGCGTCTGTCTGCCTCTTTTGACGACGTCTCTTAATAAAACAGTTTTAAAGAAAACTCGTTTTAACAAAAAGTATTCTCCGTATTTTTTAAAATAAATACTGCGCGATAGAAACGATTAAAAAATCCTAGTAAATATTATGAAATACGTTTTAAATAAGTTTTTTATATTAAGTGCCGTATTGAAAATAAAAAATGGCAAAGCTGCTGATATGTCCGTATTATTTAAAAAAAAACACTTGTTTTTATCCAGAAGATTGACAAATATAAGTAAAATAATATCATGTACTGGCGTTTTTAACATATTTTACATTAACTATATTGTAAACAAACAACATCACGTGATCAACATATTAAAATTCACGAGGGATTTATCCCTTGTTGATTATTTAATTTCACCTAGTATATAATGGGAATTTCTAAGCCCTACAAAGCACCTGTAAATATCAGTATTAAACATAGTTAAAAACTTAAGACCATGGCCCATAATTTCTTCTGATTTTATGATAATTTTCTTAGATCATAAACAAGACCATATATCGAAAATTGTTAACAATGTTCTACGTTAACTCCTTTTTTCTAGATAAAATACACAATAGTGCAATAGTTAAGTAAATTCTCATTGACGAAATAATTAACCAAATTTATGTAATCTTATATCGAGAAAAAATTATAGTAAATAATAAAGACAATTTTGACAAAATTGTGTAACGATTTTTCTATATCTGCTGTCGTTTAGCAACAAAAATTAATATCGTGCAAAGAATATAAATGGTTGGCGCACGACCTTAACACCACTGTTATCGGAACAGTTGACAGTGTACGACCTATTTAAGAGGTTTAAACAGCAACAAACGACGCACAGAACTTATCTCACAAAACGTACTAAGGTAAACACACTGCACTGTAAAATAAACTTAAAACTGACAGGATTTCTGAAAAAAAAAAAAAAAAAGAAAAAAAAAACATAAAATCAAAATGACTAGCTTCAATTTTCCTCAAAATGTATCATTCTCAGCCCGAGGAAAAAGGTTATCGGAGCGATGTGATTCAAATTGATTTCTCAGTGATTTTGAAGTAGAACGTTTTATGCTCTGTAGCATAAAAAACGTACAATGACAACACTGAAAAAAAAAAATTTTTTTTTTGGTCACCACAAAATATTTTGTCATTACGGACCTTAACTATTATTTTTGCAATGACAGCAAAACCTTTTATCTGCCCCAAATAAAGTTTCGCGGTGACTACAAAACATTTTGTAGCCACTACGACAATTTCTGTGGGAACCATGTCAATAAAATATTTTGTTGCCATCACAAAACCGTTTTCTGTGAATGAATTATAGGAAACATATGGCTGATTTCTTTCAAACATACACGCATTCCGCCACAAGACACGATTAAGTGTGACTCTGTTTATGCCCAAATTGCTGCCTATATGATATTCCTTCCCTTTAACTCAATGACTAGTGCTTGAAAAATCCGTCAACATTAAGCAGAGCTGTGGACAACTGGACACAGGCATCACCAGTCTATGGCCCGGTTTCACCAACCTCTGTTAAGACTTAAACGTTTGTTAAAGATGGTTAACAGAAGATTTAACACGTTAATTCTTCTGTTAATCCTCTTTAACAAATTTTAAATGCTCAACAGGGTTTAGTGAAACCGGCCCTATGTCTGTGAAAAAGTTGAGTGTTCCAGATAGACCTACGAGTTTGTCGCGAAAAAAATTTTTAATAGTTTTGTTTCAATTCCTTACGTGCACATCGGCAGGTCTTCTCAGGGGCGGATTTAACGGGGAAAGGCTTCCGGGCTGAAGCCCACCACCCCCCTCCCCAACAAAAAAAATATTGTTGATCACTATGCAGCAAAAGTATGTCAAGTCACTTCGAGGAAACCTCAGTTTTGTTCTATGATGGTCGAAGTACATTTAATGTGTCCTATTTATATGTATGTTATTTTTACTGTTCTGAATCATTAGGAAACCACACTTTAGAGATGGCTGGAACATTTGACAACCCATAAAATCACGTAGCTCCTCCCTCCCCCGGCCACCACGAAAAATAATATGTTTCTAAACCCACCATTGGACTTGTGCTTCACGGTTATTGACAGCGTGTTTTTGTCCACACACGTCTTTGATTTAATTTCATAAATCACAGTGAGATCATACAGCTGTGATTTGCCAGTAGAAGCGCAAGACAAGTGACAGAACATCCATCCCTTACATGAAGCAGAGCTACAGATGTGCTCATAAGGCATTGTAACCAAACGGCGCAGAAGTATTTTCGCCGCAAAATCATGGCTCTACTTCCAGAGCATGAGTTAACTATAGACCATTCGGGATAAACTGAGCACTAAAATTTTAACCTTTGGAAAATACCACTGGCCGTGACTACATATAATTCAACATTAATTCTAGATACCTTACTGATTGTATGGTTGGCAACAACATTGTGCAATTTAGTTCCATGTATTTTCTCACTTAAATACAAAAATACAGAAAAAATCACCCGAAATTAACATATTATATTCTGTACAATTAATTAACTATTTTATTAAACTGTACCGATTCACGTTGACTGCACAATTTATCTTACAAGGGCGCAAATATTAAGTGACGTGTCCAGAGAAGTTAAACATGTCCCGTCGTTAGCCGATACGTGCGAAAGATGCGAGTTGGTGAAAATATAACTTTAGCAGGGCTTTTTTGAGTGCTCGTTTTAATTCTAACCACTCATATAAGCAGTTATGAGTTGTGTGTGGAACCAATAGGCCGGCATATGTGCAATAATACTACATGCTCAAATTTTATAGTCGGACTCTAATAATAGAATTTGCCTTGGAACACGACCACACTTCATCGCTGGTCTAAATAAATCTCTACGTCGGTTCTACCAATAGTCTTCACCAAGCAAGCCAACTCATATAATAAAACATGTATGTCCATACTCAGAAACTTCAGAGTATAATCATTAATTGAGAAGTACTGTGTTGTATGTATTGGCACATATGTTTCCCGCTACGTCAATATCGAAGTTATTTCTCCAAACCTCGTGCGCGTAAGATTGGTTGTGAAAGAATGAAATGTAGGTTGTGCATAAATATGGCATTGCGGGTCTACAAATTATATTAACAATTGTATTGCACGTTGGTTGGAAGGTGAAACGTATAACTAGAGAGCGGAAAAATTATCTGGTTTACTGATCTGAAGTCTAACCTTAAATAATACCTCAGCACTCAGCAGACATCTGTTGATTTCTTGCTGGCAGACACCATGCGCTTGTGCCTGCATATATTTGCTTAGTGTCCTCCAGAATATGTCAAATCAAGGGCCAGTTGCGAACGTTGCACGAACATATAGTTGTTTATAAAATCTAACGGTTTTTATATTACAGAACACATTACTGTCGAAAATCATAGAGGCAAACACTTGATAAAAATTTTATTTAACTTGAATCGTCAGAACATGTATTTTGCACCGTCCATTCATTAAATAGTTTTACTTAGCTAACCTAGGACGAGTCTAAATCTTACATAATCAAACAAATGATTCAAAATGGCGACCGTTTCATCTTCAGACTGTTGGCTGTTTAAAGTAACTGTTTCAATCCTGAACTACTCTTCAAGCCACCTCCACGATTGGTCTGAATTACTCACTTCACTACTACTTCAGTCTATTAAGAACATGTTTGAAGTAAATTTTCAATCAGGATTCTTCACACCACTCCTAGTTCAATTCGGATTGAACTGTTGCTGTAAAAGTACTGTATGGTCGACATGCCCGATTCTCAGATCACTTTGTGCTAGCTGCACATCAAGGTCGTGTACGACACCTGTGTTTTTTTTTTTTTTTCATACATTGTTAAAAACCAGGCTCTACAACTTCAATGGAAATACGAGAACGTCACTTCAAATTGCATTCCGTGCTGCTTTAGATAATAGATTAAGTACTTCCAGTTGTTACTTAAACACATACGTGTTGAATTAACAGCCCTGCTTTGATGTTAGTACATCGTAGAGATTAATATTTGTATTGGAAGAATACACTTGTCTGACAATCGTAACTATTGAAGAATTTTTTAAAATCAGCTGATCAATTGCAGTGGTGTAAATTTTTTCGAAAGATGGCACGATGTATCCCCTCCCTATGTTGTGCAATCTACTTCCACATCTAAGCTCCCCCCCCCCACCCAAAAAAAAAAAAAGCCTAGCCGGCTCTTCAACAATGCACCATTGGCGACAGACTAAATTGCGCCTCCCCATAACCCAGCCTGACGCCCTCAAACAATGCATAATTGGCCACAGACGAATTTGCAACCTCCACTCCCTCGGCCAACCAAGCAGCTCTTCAACAATGCATCGTTGACCACAGATTAAACTGCTTCTCTCCCAAAACCTAGCCTGCTCTTCAAAAATCCATCATTGGCCACAGACTAAATTGCCCCCCCCCCCC
>PNEQ01081570.1:0-14953 GCA_003012365.1 Medauroidea extradentata | reverse complement strand
AAACACAAAAATACGCAACCCGGACCAAAATGGAAAAGGAAACACTTACCCAAAAGGCGGAAAGAAGTTACTTTAACACCATAAGAGAAAAGCCGAAGCAGGAAATTAAAAGAATAGTTTTCACATCTTTGCTGGAGCGAGAAGAAAGGGCAGAGAGAACAAAGATGTTACGATACATGGGACGTGAAAAACGTGCAGGTGTCTGTCGGGTCGCTTGGCGCTTTGGTCAAAACAAAGCACCAAGTGTTACAATATGAAATTACAAAGTTGTCAACAGAAAGTTAGTCGACAATAAAAATTACTTGAACACAAATTGTTAATAGAATTAATAGAATTTTTTACAAGACAACTATTACATAAAGGAAAGTTTTGTTAAATTGAATGACAAATATTTAAAAAAATGAAATATTAGTGTTCTTACACATTACGTAGCTAAATTATTTTTACACAACATATTTCAATAAAAAAAAAATAGTTGGAAATGAATATATTACAAAGAAATAGGTAACAGACTGGGGACACTTTACCTTATTTACATAAACAAAATAACTAAACTACGTCCATTATAAAAATAATGGCAAACAAAGAGGGTGGTGCCAAACAAAATGGCACAGAAAGTTTCATCAAGAACACTTCTTACATTATGGCTCCAATGAGGTGGTGCTCTATCTTGTTGGAACATGATGTTTGGTTGCAACTTCTCAACCTGTGGAAAAACAAACAATTGGAGCATGTCGAGGTAAATGTATCCCGTAATGGTCTTCTCTGCAAAAATGAAAGGCCCGATCACTCTGTTGTGCATGAGTCCACACCAAACATTGACCTTTGGACTGCCATAGATGGTTTCATGAATTTGGTGTGGATTTTCTGACCCCCATATCCGCACATGGCGGTTGACGTGGACATTTACATGGAACGTTGATTCATCTGAAAAAAGAACTTTCTTCAGGTATTCACCATCAAGTGCGTTAAGCATATAGCAAGCAAAGTCAAAACGCCGACGGTGGTCATCTTGCTGCAGAGCCTGAGTAAGTTGCACTTTGTAGTCATAAAGGCGTAAATGTTTATGAAGCACTTTGTGCACTGTTGAACTCGGCATTTGCAGTTCACACGAAGCACGACGAACAGATTTTTGGGGGCTTCGAGCGATTTTGGTTCGAACAAGGTCAATTGCCTCTTCGGAAACACCGGGCCGTCCACTACGAGGCAGGTCATGTACACTACCTGTCTCTGTAAAGATTTTCGTCCATCTAAGTATGCGTTGCTTGCTGGGGGGTTCAGTCCGGTATTGACGCCGATAATTCCTTTGCACTGTGATGGGCGACTTGCTCTCCGCATACCACAATACACACTGCACTTTCTGCTGTGGTGTTCCATTATGCATCGCTCCTGAAACAAAAGAAAAGCTCATGTATTTACAAAATTGAGTTCTTTTCCAGCATTTTGGCAAAAAGCACAACCTTCTAACTCTTTTCGTTCGGTTGTGGGAACAATTTGTAATGGTAATGGGACTGTATGGACATACTGTATTCCTAAAGTACTCATTTGTGGTACTTCAAGTAGATTACCATCACTAATGTGAGTAAAAATAAACAAGTCAACTTATTCCCTTTTACCCTCTAAGAAATACTTGTTTCTTACTTGATTCGTTTTACACATTGCAAGTATCTATGGTTATATTGCTTTTAGACTTGTCTCTTATTGCCCAATGAAAGATGTGTACAATTGTTACTTATTGATGAAATAAACTGAAATCCCCAAAATGTGACTTGTTACCTTTTACCTGCAGGCCAACCAAATTACAAGGCGTGGAATCTGTCCGCTGGCAAACCAAGCCAAAATTACTTGACGTTAAATGGCCTTGTCTTATTTCTTAATTTTCTTTTTCTCTTTATGCAACTGTTTGCACAGCAATTAGGTATCGTTCTTATATAGTAACTTGCAACGATTCAGCAAATAGTTGAAAATTTTGCTTAGGGCCTTGGTATCTTCCTATAAAAAAATTGGTCTATTGTCGTGATTTTAAGGAGCTAACACTTTTGCCTTTTCGTTTGTTTCTTGCTGGAGTAGTTAAGTCTATACCATTTGACTGTTTTACGGTGCTGTATTTTATGCTTTATCAACATCTTCTGAGTCTGCCCTGGACTACTACCAATCAGGGGTTTGAATGGGCTCAGTTCCCACGAATAACCATGTGAATGATGTAGTTAAAATTTTTCCTCTTTCCAGCATTGAACTTTGCCAGGAGACTCGTATAAAATTCAGCTATATATTTAGTATTATTTGTAATGAGTCGTGGAGCTTCCACTACGAGGCGATCAACAAGACCTTTCAATTCAGTTTCACCTTCTTGTTCTCCAATGCCTTTGCCAACACTACCACAATGTCGAATAGCCCCTCGAGCTGCTGCTGTCCAACAAGGGATAGAAAGTTTCAGGAGTCTTCTACCTTATGTTGACAACACTTTTTAGGAGCTAGGATATGTAATTTCTGCATTTAGTTATTAACTTAATGGTTAGTACACTCTAATATTTGAATGGAGCGACCATGTGATAACAGTTTGAACAAGCCTGGCATACACGTTTGAATCTCCGTCACCTATAACATACTTGAATCGACACAGATTTCGCAGCTATGGAATGCGAGTGCGGTGGTGTGGCGTGTTACTGTCAGCATTGTAATCAACCACTAAACTGTTGCTCTTGTAACAAGACTGCCGTCTGTAGCAGTTAGGGCGTACCTAGGCACTTTGTCGTAGGTATAAATGTGCAAGAAACAGTTAACGCAGTTTTCATATTGCAGATTTGGAAGATCTCATATCCGTTCTCCCAAACCTTTTTTCTTCTTGCTAGATATAAATGCTCACAACGACCGTATGTTATCGAGAGGTTGTGTAGTTGAGTCTCTGCTCACCAATATTTATGTGGTTATACTGAACACTGGCGCTTCTACACACTTCACCTCTCATAATGGCACCACTTCTTGTATCGATTTGTCCTTTTGTTGTCCAGCTCTGAACATCAACTTCGATTGGTGTGTCTACCCTGATATTTGGGGTAGTAACCATTATCCAGTGGTTTTATACCATGTTTCTGATGAAGCCCCTGAGGACCAACCTCGTGTAGTAGATGTGACTATCTCGCATTGCAGCAATGGTGTCGGCAGCAGAGTATGTAATTCCTAAGGTATCCTCTTATCGGCGTCGTCATATGCTCTTGTAGATAGATGAATGCAAGGATGCGATCTGTGTCTGGCGAAGTGCGCTTCGAAGGATTATGTTGAATCCCATCCATTCTATCTTAGAACTGTTTCGCATCACCAGGGCATGGACTAGGTGGATAGTATGGAAAAGCAAGCAAGAGTCTTGGAGGGCATTTCTGACATCTCTTACAGTACACAGTACCAGTAAATCTATTTGGGATAGTGTTAGAAAAATAAGCGACTAACCCCTTAGTGTAAATAATCATTTCCTTAGGTAAAATACTGCAGTCGTTAATTATGTAGAAGATACTTGACATTCACTGGGTCTGACATTTTATCAGCATTCGAGCAACGACCGATACCCACCCCCATTTCAAGCCTAAATGCTCGCTGTGAAGAGCAGGGTGTGGACTTTGAACTTTCTCAGGAACAGGCTTATAATCGATCATTATCTCTACTTGAAATAGAGAAATCCTTCTCTCGCTCGAAATACACTTATGCTGACCCCGATGGTGTTTATTATGCACTTATACAAAATTTGGCTCATGAAAGGATAATCGAATTACTGGGAATTTTTAATATCAAATGGAAATCAGGTTCCTTCCCTTCCCATTGTGACATTTCATTGGAATATAACCTCTTGAGTATGAAACCGACATCACTCTTCCAATTCAGAGGATCATGCGAATTATGGTTAACATATACAAACCTTACCCAAAATCTCCTCCAAAATCCCCTTGTGGTGACGAGGTAGAATACTGCCTCTGCCAACCTGTGCTTATAAGAGGCTACTAATCGGTGTCTGGTCGATACATGAATCTTTTATGGTCCTTCATCTCATGTTTCTTCCTTCACCTTCTACTTTATCATCGCCCCTTTTCTTTTCGTCTCACCTGGTCATATCGTATCTTCCTTCTCTTTATCATCGTCAGAGGCCAAGGTAGTGTTTATATTCCTAATTGGGTCCTATCCTCACTTATGAGTGCTGCCTCCGAATTGTG
This sequence comes from Medauroidea extradentata, assembly GCA_003012365.1. Classification (NCBI taxonomy): domain Eukaryota; kingdom Metazoa; phylum Arthropoda; class Insecta; order Phasmatodea; family Phasmatidae; genus Medauroidea; species Medauroidea extradentata. The sequence continues at coordinate 10,751 of PNEQ01081570.1, read as the reverse complement.
CGAACCTACGTTGTGTCTTTGTTAGTGACGGTTTAGCTTTCTCTTCTCACTGGCCCATCAGGAAAATCTAAGTGTGGAGTTTGTATCCACATACATGTACATCCACTTAGAACCATCTAGGGCGGCCACTCTGCCATTGCACCCAAACTCATTGGGACGTGTTACCGCTATATGGATGAGGCTGGTGTAATCGGCCATAAGTCCCCCGAAATGGCACCAAAATTTTTTCTCTACATTGGGGAGCTTGGGATGTTTCCTAGGTAGGGGAATAAAGCTGCCCTCGCTCAGGAAGTACGAGTTGTCGCTGGTTTGCCCCAGAGTACATTTCGGTGTGCAATTGGGGCAGTAATTTGCAGTGAATAACTGCAAAGGGTAGCTGCTCCTATGTACTGCTTAGATCTGTAGGAGGTAGGCCCTTTTCCCAACGGCACAAACCATGAGGTGTTTAAACTGCTGGCTTCTATTCTTCTTTCCGACCGAATGACAGGTTAAGTCTGACTGTTCTCTTTGGAAGGGGGGAAAGGCATTCCATCATGTTATCCAACAACACTCCGAAGAGCAGCTCACTCAAAATCCGCAACAAAATACAGTTTAGTAGCGATAGTGGTCTTGATTCGGATAGTGATTTGGATGTGATTAGTGAAAAAAATTTGCTGACTCCCCTTTTTTCGTAGTGAAAGGTCTCGAAAAAGTATCACTCTTCGAGCTGAAAAAAATAATTGGTGGTGCTGCAAGTGGTGCAGTTGAATACTGCAAAAAAAATTAAAAAATATAACAGAGCTGTTGACTACAGGCGATCAACAAGACCTTTTAATTCATTATGTTAGTTTCACCTTCTTGTTCTTCAATGCCTTTGCCAACACTACCACAATGTCGAATAGCCAGGACACATGCTAGGTGAGTAATGCGGGACAGCATGCGGAAATCTTGGAGGATATTTCTGTCACCTCTTACTGTACACGAAACCAGTAAATATGTTTGAGAGAAAGACAAGCGGCGAACCTGTTGGTGTTTATATTCCCTTCCTTTTGCATAGTTATGTTGTCATTGCTGATACCAATTACATTTGCAACTTACTGGGACAAACATTTTATTAATATTCGTGATACGACCGATACCCTCATTTCAGGCTCTAAAGGCTTGCTGTGAGGTACAGGTTGTTGGATTCGGTATTTCGCAGGGAGAAGACCATAATCAGTCATTCTCTCTGATAGAAAACCTGACACTTGAAGGTAAAATTAACTACTTATAATTTTATGTGGGTATCCAGATGCTTCCCTTCCCAATGGGGCGTTACAACCCTGATACCCGTTTCTAATCCTGGGAAGGATAAGTGTGATGTGTCCAGTTATCGACCGATTTCGCTGACTATCTGTCTCTGCAAAACAATGGTGAGAATGATAAATGCTCGGCTAATGTATTGTCTTGAGTCTTGGTGTCTTCTACCAATTCTCCAATGTGGGTTTCGCCGACACCGTTCAGCGGTAGACCATCTTGTCGGCTTAGAGACAGCTACTAAAAATTCCTTTGTACAGCATCAACACATTATTGCAGATTTTTTTACTTACAAAACTATGATACCCCATGGTGTCATGGTGTCCTAAAACAATTATATTAATGGGGTATTTCGTGGACATCTCCCTACATTTATTGATAATTTTTTGTGTCGCAGAACTTTCTGTGTTCGAAAAAGACGAAAATATTCTCGGGAGTTTGTTCAGAAAATGGTGTGCCTCAGGGTAGCATTTTGAGTGTTACCATATTTGCAATAGTTGTAAACAGCATTGTATGTGTTGTCCGGCCCCCTGTGCGCTGTGCACTTTTTTATTTACTGTCGCTCATCCACTCTGTGTACTGCGGAGTGTCAGATCCAGCTGGCAGTCCACCGGCTTTGCTGATTGGGCTGACAGTTGCGGATTCGCTTCTCCGCTGCAAAACACCGGTAGTGCACTTTTGCCGTAAACATAGTGCTTTTCCATCTCCTGAGATGATTTTACAAGGGACTGCTTTGTCTGTTTGTGAACAAGTGAGTCTGTGATTCCAAGCTCAGTTGGAGGGATCATGTGAAACGTCTTAATCACCATCATTCATATGTACAACTGTATGATGCCAGACCTCGAGCTACCAAACCTGAGTGTGCCGTTTCTTGCACTCCCGTGCTCGGAGTGACATTCCTGAACATGTGCTGCCTATTCGGTGTCCAGATCCTCCGTGTGTGATGCACCAGGTGTTGTTACGACTTGATCTGGCGAACTACACGAAGCCGACCACTTCTGCTTTCGTTTACTAAGGCCTGTTTAACGATCTTGTGTAGATAGATTTTAAGGGTTTTACCTACTTTTACACCGACAGCTCTAAGACTGATACCTCAACTGTGTGTGCTTTTACTTTAGGTGCAGAGAGGTACCTGTTTGGGCTTCATCCGTCATGCAGCATTATGACGGCAGAGCTTTATGCTATTTTAAAGCTCTGTGTTTTATTAGTAGGTGGTCTTGCGCAAGTTTCTGATGTGTTCCGATTCAATGGGTGCTCTTCAAACCCATGCTATCCGGCTCCTAAACTCACCCCCTTTTCTCTTTGATCAGGGAGAGGCTGAGGGTGGCTGTCCGGGTTGGTGTACATATCATCTTTCTGTGGACGCCTGGCCATGTCTTTTTTCCAGGCAATATTGTGCAGACGTGACAGCAAAGGAAGCATGCACCCTTCCACCCTTTGACCTTCGTGTTCCTTTGTGTGATGTGCTGCATGCTGTCCGTTATTTTGGCTGGGATTCCTGGCAGATGGAATGGTATGCAATCCATCTAACAAACTTCGGGCCCTTACTGACTTGGCTGTCCCTAAGCGTCCCACTTGATTAACAAGACAGGAGGATGTCATACTCATGTGTCTTCGGATTGGTCACACTCGCACTACGCATGGGCACTTGCTTTGTTCTGAACCCCCTCTAAATTGTCCTGTCTGTGACACTCTATTGACTATAAAGCACATTCTGTTGGAGTGTTACAGGTATGACCAGGCCCGTTGTCCTTTTAATTTTGCTGACGATCTTCGGGTAATCTTGTGTGTGGAAGGCTCGTCTATGAGTGGCTTTCTCTCCTTTTTTGTTTCGTTTGGGTTTGTGTATTGCTGTCGGCAGTGTGTTGCCTCCTTTGGAGACTTTATGTACCGGTTTATTTTTACTTTTTATTTATTTATTAATTTTTTTAAACCTTTGTGCATGCTAATAACCAATGTATCGTGCGCCCCCTTCCACTCTCTCTGTCACGTACACACTCACTCGTCTTTCGTTGCAGCAGTGATGTCAGCAGCAGAGGTTGCCATCCTGAAGTCATCCTCTCGTCGGCGTCTTCGTGTACGTTGGTGGAATGATGAGTTCAAGGATGCAATTCATGCCTTGTAAAGTGCGCTTCTAAGGTTTACGTTGCACCCTATTCAGGCGATCTTAGAGCTGTTTCTCATTACCAGGACACAGACTAGGCGAATAATACTTGAAAGTAAGCAGATGTCTTGGAGCACATTTCTGTCATCTCTCGCAGTACTAGTAAATGCTTGATGTATCGTAAGAAAGATAAGCGGCCAAACCCTTAGTATAAATATTTCCTACCTTCGGCATTACAATGCAGTCATTAGCGATGCCGAAGACAAATTCAACATATTGGGGCAGATGTTCTATTAGCATTCGAGCAGCGACAGTTACCCACCCTCATTTCAAGCTCTAAAGGTTCGCTGTGAGGGGCAGGGTGTGAACTTTGGTATTTCGTAGGGAGAAGACTATAATCAGTTATTCTCTCTTAGTGAACTGGAGACTCTCTGGCTCGAAACACACTTTCGGTGGCCTCGATGGTATTTATTACGTAATGATACAAAACCTGCCACTTGAAGGGAAAAATAAATTACTTAGACTTTTTAATTGAATCAGGGAATTCGGACGCTTCCTTTCCCAATGGGGTGTCTCAACACTGATACCAGTTTTAAAGCCAGGGAATTATAATGATAATGTGTCCAGTTATCGATAGATTTCGCTGACTAGCTGCCTCTGCAAAACATTGGAGAGAATGGTAAGACTCGGCTCATGTATTGCCTATCAACTCTACAGTGGGGGTTCCGCCGACATCGTTCAGCAGTAGACATCTTGTCGGCTTAGAGGCAGCTATTTAAAATTCCCTTTAAAAAGCGACAACTCCTTCTCTCAGTATTTTTTTCCTAGAGTAGGCCTATGTCACCACATACTCTCCTGTAACAATTACATTCATGAGGTTTTCGTGGACATCTCCTTACTTTAATTGATTATTCTATGTATCACAGAACTTTACATGTTCGATACTGATTTACATATACTCGGGAGTTCGTTCAGGAAAAGGGGGGTCCTCAGGGTAGCATTTTGTGTGTTACCCTATTTGCTATAACTATAAACAGCATTGTGTCTATTACCCGGCCTTGTGTGCGCTGTGCACTTTATGTGGAAGACTTCATGAAATATTGCCATTCTCCCACTCTGTGTTGCGGAGCGTCGGATCCAACTGTCTGTCCACTGCCTTGCCAATTGGGCAGACAGCTGCGATTTACACTTCTCTGCAGCGAAAATGCAAGTTGTGCACTATTAGCGAAAACTCGTATTTACCTCTTCTGAAATATGTTTGTACGAAAACGCGTTACCTGTTGCACAAAAGTACTAAGTTCCTGTGCCTAATTTTCGATTCAAAACTTATTGGCGGCATCATGTGAAACATTTGCGAGACAAAGCTATTTCGAAGATGCTCAGTGGACCTAATTGGGGGCGGACAGAGATAGACTTATCTGCTTATACAGAACTCTCGTCCATAGTAATGTGGAGTTTGGCAGTTTTTTTTCCTCATCTCAACCATCGGTGCTTAAGATGCACAACCCTGTTCACTATGCTGGTGTCCGCATGCTACTGGTGCATTCCTCACAAGCCCAGTCATGAGCTTTTGTGCGGAGGCTGGTGAACCACCGCTGCAATACAGGCGTGAGCAACTTTTGTTGCGTTACGGGTTAAGAGTTCTGTCTGACCCATCGCACCCTTTGTATGAGGACTTTCGCTACCCCCGTTACATACAGCTGTATGATGTCAAACCTTCTGACACTGAACCTAGGTGTGTCCGATATGCACGCTTCAGGGTTCAACATCATGTGCCCGAAGAAGTGATGCACGTCTCACGCCCTGAACCACCATGGGCGACACACCAGGTGTGGGTGCGGCTTGATCTGGCTGATTTCGCGAAACCTGCAACTCCGTCTTTCGACTATCAGAGTCTGTTTCGAGATCTTGTGACATCCTTTTTTCATGAATTTATATGTTTGTACACTGACGGTTCGAAGTCCGATGCCTCTACTCGGTGTGCATTTGTTGCTGGCTCAGGGAGGTATCTGGATTTCCCCGTCATATAGTCTTTCAACTGCAGAGCTTTATGCCATTTTGAAAGCTTTGTGTTTTATTATTAGGGGGTTCTCACGCAAATACCTGGTGTGTTCAGGTTCCAAGAATGCACTGCAAGCCTTGAGATTTGGCTTCTCTGCTCACACTGTGCTGTGATCAGGTGAAGCTGAGGGTGGCGGAACAGGCTGGTGTTAGGTTATCTTCGTGTTGACGCGTGGTCATGCGGGCATCGCTGGTAATGAGGCAGCCGATGCATAAGCAAAAGAAGTATGCAGTCTTTCACATTGTGACCCTCGTGTCCCAATGTGTGATGCGCTGCATGCAACACGACTTTCTGTTCAGACCTCTTAGCAGAGGGAGTGGCAATCGCTCCCTCTGACAAACAAACTAAGAGCAATAAATAACTCGTCTACTCATAAGCGTCGTATCCCGCAGGCCCGCAAGGAGGATGTCCTTGTTACACGCCTCCGAATTGGTCGCACCCGCTTTACACACATATATTTGCTGTGAGGCGAACTACCTCCTGTTTGTGATGTCTGTAACACTCCGCTGACTGTCCGTCATATCCTGTTGGAGTGTCACAGATATGACCAGGCCCGTCGTACTTTGAACATTTGTGACGACCTTAAGTAGGTTTTAGATGTGGAAGTTTCATCTGAGAGTGAAGCAATGCCCTTTTTACATTCGATGGGCCTTTTGACATGTTCTTATTTGTTCTGTTTCCGTTTTGTTCCTGTTTTCTTATAGTTTGTGTGTATGTTTTTGTAACTTCTATTTTAACGCGTTATTGTGTATGTATACACAACTATTTTGTGACTCCTGTGGTGTGCCCTTCGTATGTTTTTGTAATGATTTTTTACTTCTTACGGAAGCATTAACTTTTAGTTTATGAAAAACTCGTGGGCGCTGATGATGTCAAGCGCCTCACAAAATCATTCATTCATATTAGTTTTTTTTTAATGCAGTGAGCATAGAAAACATATATTTCATTTTGACAGGTGGTTTAAAAGACTTTATATACAATATTTATATTCTTGTCGAGAAGTAGGAGAAAATGTCACGAATCTAAGTAGAAATTTTACTTTTCCTACCTTCAGGATTGACCTGGAGCAGAGCAACATCAAGGTCATAACAAGTCACTAGTAGACTGGTAAATTTATAATGTTACACATTTGGTGGATGGTGGCCTGACGCAATGGGCAACTGCTCTGTAAAATAAACGAGATAAAATGTGTACAGGAATGTTAATACACACATTTTTTTCAAACAATTTTCAAATTAAATGATACACTGAGAAAATTGTGAACGAAATAAAATTTGTCACAGCTTGAAAATATTAAGCTCATTGGTTGTCTGACACACATTATTGTAGACCCCTGTAAATAACCAACCACGAAAAAATACTTATATTTTGCGATGAATGTATGAATAAATTTATTCAACATAACATACACTCTGTAGTATGTAGCACCAGAAATTGAGATTCTTCGAATTAATTCCAACCACATAACCACGTCACTTCAGCTGCGTACAACTTACCATAAACTAATTTAAAAAAAGATCCTCCAATTTTGTTACAAACTTCTTGTGTTCTCATTTTGCTTTTTGCCGTAATCGAAACAGTTATCAAAATAAATGAGAAATATTTAACAAATAAGTTGTTAATATAATATGACTGATGCCTCGTATACTGTGTTTGCCAGTCCAAGTTGTAAATGTTGGAAACAATTGGCCTTACTGCGATACATTTTGCATTGAAAATAGTAAGAACACAATCACAGGATTTACTCATAGCACAATTCGTCAAGCTACACTCAAAACAGAACATACTTACAAAATTTAGATTTAAATAAAATGTAGTCCAGCTTTTTGTTCGCAATCCTGTGCTGTTAATATGTATGAGTGCCTTTCGTATTTATAGTGAGTGGTATTTAAATAGTAAAAAATTATACTCCCTGTACTTTTTTCTGTGCAAAATTAGTTATATCGCTGCCATAGGAAACTATTTGAACAGCACGATATACGTGCAAATAAAGAAGAAATGATGGTACCCAAGAAATATATTCATCGTCGACAATTTTTATGTAACCAAGAGTTTTAATTTTTAAAATATAATGTTATAAAAAATTTACGTGTAATTATTTTTTTCGAAAATAATAACAACCTTATTTTACTCTTCAATTCATTGATCTAAAGCATAAACAAATGGCGAAAAGAGACCTAAATTACTTCAAGCGAGAAACATGACCGACAATAGGGCTGGTATATATTGTTTTACAGCATTTATACATATTTTAGATTTAAGGCCCACTTTATTAAGAATGTTATCCAAAAAATATACTGAAGGCATTTGTTTGTAATGTAAGTTGTATTTGTTTTGTAATGTGCTAGTGTAATGTGTGTTTTTATCCGAGATGTTTCCGCACTAAAAGCTGATAGAAAATCCTCATAGTTCATGCTTTTCCATAATCGTTATGATAATGGTTTGTAATGTGTTTTATTTTTGTGAAAGTTCAAAATGTTTTGAAAGTATATGCTTGATAGCGTATTTGAAATTTATATCGGATACATTTGTTTACAGAAGTTTTGAGTAAAATTTACGTCGTGACTGTTGTGCTGCTGTTCTATATGAACATGTGTTAACGTTCGTGTTATGTTACTTATGTACAATAGAAACCTGCCATGCATGATTTGAGGACAAGTGAATAGATAGAAACAGTAAAGTTCGTGTTGTTTCACTCAAGTTTTTTCAATATATAGTTTAAGTTGTATAAAATTCCTTTGGTATAATTTGTTCACATAAAAATTGACACTTTGAAATATCCTGCACGTTTCCTCCTTCAGTCAATTGCAGTAATTTTACAGCATTTCACTGTGAACATTGTCAGTCTGTAAGTGAGGCAGCAAACATAATGTAAATGTACAAATTAACAACGGTTTCCTTTCAAAGATGGATTTCAAAAGTGCTTAACTTTACAGGAAACGGCCTTCGATCCTACGAGGAAGGACATTGGCGTATAGCCGAATTAAAACAAATTATTTTTTTTAATTTAAAAGATTTTCTGTTGATGCTATTTAACACATAATTGGGGAGTTCTAAGTGCCCCGAACAGCGACTGCGCTGTTTTAAGGAACGATCTCAGCGCTCGCCTGGAGTGATTTCGGGAAACTGTAAAACACACCTGAAATTAGGATGGTGGGAATCCGAACCCATGTCCCTCCCGAGTGCGTGATAGTGTTTTACCATTGAAGTCTAATATATTTACAATTAATAATTTACGCAAGGTATGCAACCTTTCTCACATCACAGATATAATTTTCAGTAGGTACTAATTCATGATATAATATAGTTGAAATTGTAGCTAGAGGGTAACCTTGCATTTTCCCGTTGATTTTTAACTTGTGTTGTGTTGTAAATTTTCTTGTGTTTAATGTCCACTGTCATGTGTTTTTTTTATATTTCCGTATTTTTTCATATTGGGAATCTGGTTCTATATTTGTGTCTGTCTTCTGTGTCTGGTTGTTTCGATATTCGACTGAATTCTATCTCTAGAATTCTTTTTTGTCTAATAGGCTATAACAATTGTTTTGTGGAAAAAATACTGACAGAATTCCTCTAGGATTGCTTTTTTTTTATTTTTTAGTGTGTGTTTTATATTTGTTTTTTCTTGTACGTTTTCGTGCTTTGTCGTTCAACACAGATTTGATCAGCAAAACATGAGCAATGGTGTATGTCCACAAACCACTTAATTCTAACTGTAAATTCCCATTACAGCAAACATCTAAAAATCTAAACTTTAGATAAGTTAAATCTTTCAGTGGCAATTAACAAGACTAATTGTTTTCAAAATGTGTCGTGTTTATTTCCTAACTTTATGACTTGTTGGTAACATTACAACACAAAGGAATGAAATAATTCAAACCACAGTAGGTGTTGCATGTGCTATGTTTAATCAATAATTTACACCTTATAGGTCTACACGATTTATTAATAAATGTAACATTAACACAGACATATGTATTCTATATAAGCTGGAAGCGAAGGTCATAAAGTTCTTTCAGAGATGAAATGTACAGTTTTTATTTTTTTATTTTTTTTAAGTTTTACGTATTGTGCTGTTTAAAATCATGCCATAAAATTATTCATTAACATAGCACTAATTTCCAGATTCTTATTCAGCTGTTCGTATCGGTACATCAGTAGGAAACGACTTAGATATACTATCTATTTCGAAAATTCAAAAACTCAAGTTTCTGCTGTACTGTTTAACTGGCAACAGTACTCGTAAAAAAACATTATACAAGTTCACTTACAACTATAGTTAATATACTGCCCATTTCGATTGTATGAAAATAATTGTGCAGTGATGTAATGACTACCTAGCCTAGCCTTGCACCTTCAACTTGTGTAGCGATACTATCTGCTAGCTCACTGGTAAGGCTACACAGTCGGATTAGATATAACATAGAATAAAATTTAGGAATGGGCGTCAGTAGAAAAACTGCACTTGTCCTGAAAGACTAAGCACAGGAGCAATACTGACCTGGACTCACTTAATTTCAGACTCACCCACTTCAATACTTCAGCTCCAGATGAACATATCAAAATTACCATTTAACAACACAACTGCTCTGGCTGAAAGTAATACAAACAAAACGCTTGGAAACAAACACTAAAGAAAAATAATAGAAGATCAACCAAGGTGCTTAATTTCAAATAAAAATGTATTCCTGGCATAGGTTAGTGAAAAACTGATAGCAGATAATAAATAATAAATTACTGAAATATTCTGTCTTGCCACAATTAAAATATTAAATTAAATCAAATAAACTTTACTGCAAGTGATCATCAAAGCCAGCCAGTTGTTTACTTTGTGAACTTAGGTTCGTTCATCGTGCCAAGTTTCTGAAGGAAATTATAACACAATTAATGTTTAAATTTAAGTCTTAGATTAACTTGTTTAGTCCAAATAAAATATTTCATTTATCTGAACACTAACTCTTTTGTTTACAGTGTGCAAAATCAGTAGAGTTACAATTTCAGAATTAAGCCCTGAGTTGTACAAATAAAATATCTCAATTTCTAATGTTATGTTCACAAGATGGCATCGTAAAAATCGAAATTTGATGGCGAAATATCTGACGAGCAACTTTGCTGTCTCGGCAGCTTCGTTCTCGCAGTCCTCTGCTTGTTTCGTTGTTCGCTGCGGCCATGTGCACTCCAAATGCACTTAGGAAAAAACTGCAACTTTTCCGTGAGGCTAACGAGCCTGTGCACTTACAGTCCAGCACCACACGGGACTCGCGGGAGGCGGCTAATTAACATGATAAATTCCGCGGATGCCCGAGCCTG
>PNEQ01081569.1:0-25575 GCA_003012365.1 Medauroidea extradentata | reverse complement strand
ATAGGCAGGATGAAGTTTAAAGATGTGCTTCAGGAGAAGGTAATTTGTAAGTTGTGACAAGGCATACAAGTGGGTACTGCTACAATAAATGAAATTTCAGTGGCTTAATGCAAGAACAACCAATGTCAATATCCCATATGTGTGATAATAGGGCATTTAAAGCTTGATTAACACACACATGGTATATTGACATTGGTTGTTCTAGCATATAGCATAGTGAAACTTAGTGGAATTGTACTGGAATGGAAGACAGTCGAGATATCTCTGGATAGCATTACGAGATCAGTGACAATACATAATAAATCAGTCTGTGTCAATGCCAACCAGCTCTTGCACTGCATCATGTGCACTGTGAAGACAGAAGATCAGACTTCAGAAAGCTTCAGTTTCAAACTTTCTGTATGCTCCCTTCCCCTTTCATTTTTGATGAAGGCCGAATGAGAAAACTCTCTAAATCATTCATTGTGCCAATTTTGTCAATGTCTCCCACCCAGTCAACAGCAAAGTGTCTCAACACACAGTCTGCTATGTATGGCATTGGCGTACATCTCTATTACTTTGTATGGCAGTATTAAGTGGCATTTTAAAAATTTTCCAGCAATGTATGACGTATGTAGAGCATATTATGGCCAAGTCATGTTGTATTTGATGGATACAGTTGAAGACCAAGCAAGAAAGATTAACAATTCAGTTGACAGGGGAAGAATTGCCATGTGGAAGTAGTAGTGGAAGATTCTTTGTATGTCCCCATTGGACAGACTGACTTTCTTTCCAACAGTAACAATAAAATGTGTCTCATATCCCTTCTGCCATCATCTGCAGAGATCAAGAATGCAAGGTATATATTTCTGGCTGATGCAGATGCTGATGTGCTAACTGTATCTACAACTATAGCAGAGGCCGGAAAAGGCTTTGGAAGCTCACTTTATCAGTGAAGTTACCGATCTACTTCTTCTCGTTGCCCTTTGTCTCATTAACGATTCAATGAAGATGACTATGCCAGGAAGAAAGATAAGGCTTAAAAAAATTTTCTACACTGGAGCTATTATAGAAAAATAAGGGAAGTGAAGGAATTTCTTCTACCTTTGTACGCCTTTACAGGATGCGACAGGGTTACCTACATTTACCAAAAATGGCTAGGCCACACATCTCTAAAAAAATTTGCACCGATAAGCAACTCACAGACAAAAGAACGGACTTTTTAATGATCTACGTTATTGATTCTGTAGCTGATAATGGTGAAGCCGCCTTCTTTCAATGTACGGATTAAAAATTAATAAAAAATCACGACAGCTAATGTCACAAGCTTTATGTGGGAACAATCGCTAAGAAGCCTGCACATACATAATTCAACTTGAATGTACGCCCTCCAACATCCACAACTGCTCGTGAACATTCACTCCAAGTCTTTCATTAGGTGCAGCAATAATGTGGTGTTAAATAGAACCGATATGCTGGGGATGGAACATAGTGAACAGTTGCCTTAAGTCTCATACCAAGTTCGAAGAATGCTGCTCGAGACGACCAACGACATATTGTTTTCTGTAGCTGCATATGACAAAAAGAAGCTGCATGTATCATAAAAGAAATGGCTGCAGCAAGTGACACAGAAGATGAGAACATGAATGACAATTTGCATTCAGTGGCACATGAAGATACATGGTGAGGAAGAAGAGAGACACAAACGCACCACTCAGCATCTCTGACTAGTGTAAAGTGAGACTGCAGTGAGTAAGAGAGATGACTAATTTACTTCAGTGTGTATTCTCACAGGTGACTTAGTAAAACAAAATTTATCTTCCATTTACGGGAATGTAACTGTTCTTGCCAGGAATTATATAGTCAAGCCCGCCTTATCCGCGGTTTTCACTAACCGTAGTTGGAAAACCAGGAAAAATTTTTGGACATAAATATCAAATTTTTAAGAATTTGCGTTTTCGTGTGCGCCACACAGTGTGCCGCACGAACTACTAGCGCGCCACTCGCAGTGCACGAGAGCAGTTAGTCTTGTGTTATCAGCCACTGTTATCTGCTTCGTTACGCAAATTGCTAGGACCTAGGTGCGCACAGTAAGTTTGATGGTGTGGGCAGTAGCGGCAAAGAAGCGATGCTGTGTTGAATGTGTGGGCAGCGGCGGTACTTACACATATACCATCTTGTCACTCGCCGCAAGCTTTCAAAACTAAATTATTTAATATCTCCTGCGGGCCACGTCGGCTGCCAGCAAACTGCTTCCACGCAGAACACACACGTGTATTAATTACATTGCCTTGTTTGCCCACTTGCCGCACGCATGTAGGACACGGCCTTGAAGTGCATGTACTGTGTGCAATTATACAGGATTCCATGACCTGCAGTGTAATGTCTCCTAAAAAGAAAGACTGTCGTGATCCTTCTAAACTGAAGAGAGATTGCACAAAGTTCTTAGTTTGACTGACAAAATGAAAATGCTACACTTAATAAAAGAGTGTGCTGGTGCTTGCCCAGCCCTTGTTAAGGGTGCCTGCATTGATATTAATAACTGTGCTATGAGTGCTTCGAGTGTGTGTGGAGCCTGTCTCGAACTGTTTCCCGTCTGGCTTCGGACTCTACCTTCGGCAGTCTTTGGGCCCTCTCGGAGACGCTCTGGTTTCCTTCCTTCCGGCCGCCCTCCCTTGCCTTCTCCTATACACCTGCCGTGGTCAGGTGGCCCGGCCGCTGCTGGCTACTCTTCTCCCGCTGTGCTCCATTTCTGACCTACTCACTCATCGTGCCATCGATCGGCGTGTCTTTCTACGGTAAGAGTTTGTTGCTTATCTTTGGCTGGGTTCCTCCCGGCTCCAATGTTTATTCGTGTCTCGGTACGTCGCACGGTTTTCTCGAGTAAAGTTTATTGTTCTTTGAATTTCAATTTGTATTCCGGTTTGTATGGTCGGCGGCATGCCAAGTGAGTTACCTTTCTCTGTCCCTATTCGACCATGCCTCTGTTAATGACATTTATCACGGCTCACAACCATGTCGCATGATTATTGTGCCATATAATGTTTAATTGTGTAACTTACTTTGTGCTTGCAATATATGAATGCCTTTGTTAAATTAATTGTGTATTTTCATTCAAGTAGAGTTGAGTCGTTACGATCTCAGAAATATTCCATTCACCTTTTTGTGTTGCTAAACGCAGCACAAGACAACATGTCTGTTGCAAAAGTTGGCCAAAGGTACGAGAGAAAAACGAGCGTATCAGTTGTACATCTAAAAACAAAGCTGCAAAAAAAAAAAAAAGTATATTTTGGTGTAATCAGTGATGCTGTATTATGGTACCGCTAACATCCTTAAGGGCCTCGCCTACCACACACTTAAAATGTGTTGCAGTGTGTTCGTTTTCTTAAAGAAACTATTTCACGTATGCACAATGTATCTATGTACGAAAAGAAAACACACTTCAAACAATGACTGAAGAGTCATTTCAAAGCATAACGTCGATCAGAAAAATCATTTCAGAACACCTCAAAATGGTTAAAAACAGCTTTTTCAACTTGTCATATCTGAAAAACTACTCACGGGATTTGTGTGAAACTACTCTAAGAGCATGCAAAGGACTTTGCTTAAAAGTTTTCTACAATAAAAGGTCAGGGTCACCACTGAAAGTGTCAGTCAGGCTAGTGATCTACGATACCACTGCACGCCGTTTCAGTGTCTTGTGGTGGAGGCAATACGGCATAAGATGAGCCGGTCTACATCGCCCTTGTTGTTCTGCCTCACTCGCACAAACATACGGCCAGTAGGCAGGGCGCTTTAAGAGGAGTCCTCTACTTGCACATGGATGGTGTTGCAGTGTGTCACACATATTCTTTATTACGCATACCTCTTAACTAATTGATATTATGTTTATCTACGAAAAGAACACACACTTGAACCTATGCTTCTATGTTTTCAAAAATTCATAACGCCTGATAGAAACATGATTTGCGGGCCTCTCAAAATTGCTAAAAACGTTTTTTTTGGACTGCTGTAACTCTGAAAATATCACCTAAATTCATAACGTGCAAAGCAAAAGACATGCCTTGGTCACTACTTCATACTATTCCAAAATAAAACGTGGTCACCGCTTAAAATCCCGTAGGAAAAAGACTACAAGGAAAATATTGCAAACCAGTTGGGCGCGCTGCAAATAGAGGATATATGTTTCTTGTCAAGCGTGAGACACTGACTCTTATCACTATGCTGGTCCCCAGGCATCAAAGGTGGAAATTTGACACTGGCGAAGACTCCTCTTAATTACGGTCAAAATATTTTATGTTTATAATCTTATTCTTTTCTGTAATTTATATACACATCATATATTCAAGAAATGTTTACAAATAATTGCAAAATATTCACGCCTATGTAGTCGTAGTTGTGCTTGTTCCACTGTTATAGTTATTTTGTGTGTTCAGTTGATGCAGATAAAATAAGCATCTCATGCAAGAAATAGTGCTTTCAATGCTTGTGGCGACTCTCCCTCTTCGCACAGCACATGTCCTTGGCAGTGTAGCGCGGGGATGAAGAGATAGCGTGGCGTATCAGGCCGTGCTGTGTTGCAACATCAGCAGTGGATGACCACCTGGCTCGCCGCGAATTGTTGCCAGCCAGTCACCGCGTCCTTGCGCTCGCAGTGTGACTGCTGCTATACCTAACATGTGTCACATTACACACGTGACGTGGAATTTTAACTATATTTAAAAGTAGGAGATTTTATGAACGTATTAAAGATCTGTACCTCACACAAATATAGTAGTATGTAGGGATAGGGGTTAAATTTTTTTTATAAAATGCTTATGGTGGTTTATGTAGGTTATTAAGGTGTCTTGATTATACGCTGTTTTCGTTATCCGCAGATTTCCTGGAACGAAATACTGCGGAGGCGGGCTGACTGTAGTTATCAAACAATATAAAATCAAAGTATTCACAATACTTTTGAATCACAGTGTCTTTTAAATGGTTGCCACAAACTGTTATGTAGTAGAAGATGAAAAAATAACATAAAAATACAATTCATCAACACACCAGAGTAGTTTCATTTTCCACATAGTGAGCTGGTGAAATGGCAGTGTAATTCAATTTCCAAAGTATAACATGACATAAGCTTGTACTAGAATCAGCACCAGATTATTTTTTTTTCTCTTCAAAATTCTGCTACTGTGTTACATTGTTCTGCACTGGCTTGGTAACTGCCCAACAAACTTGTCATGCCTGAATTGTGGACTTATCTGTAATTCGTAAATTGATTCAATAGTTTTTTTTATGTACTAGAACTATTATTCGGAAGATATTAAATTACTATTATCTATTTTTACTTGAATCACAAAGTATGACTACACAACATTGAAAAAAATAATAAAAATTGAGAGAATTTAAAATAAAATGTCTGTAATTAGCACGAAAGCCACTTCTAGAACACAACGATACTAGGGAGAGGGTGAAGGGGAGAATAACGCAGAATGTTAAATAGTAAGAGTGCTATACAACTTTTCCCAAACATTGTATTGGCAAAATTCCAACATGGCAGCTTAATTTTCCAAAACAGTGTAAAACCTGATGCAGGATGATTTTTTGGGATTATTTTGGGGATGTTCAGGAGAAGTAACCAAATACATCCGTGAAGGTTTATATTTTTAATGTCTAGGTCAAAGCATAATATCGCTGTACTTTTAGGGTCCTATCTCCTGTTCAATTGCATGATAAGGACATAAGAATGAGGGTAATGCAATAAAATTATCATCTATACGTACAATACTAACAGAAATCTAAAGACCTGTTTGCACAGCATTTTCAGAAAATCATGACAAAACATCATATGTAGGTTCCAAAGTCGAAACTGTGCTCACCTCTATAAAGTTCAGAATAAATTTATATCTGAAAGAAAATACAGTATTTTAAAATTATTCATTCAAAATACCAAACATTTAGGAAAATTAGTGAAACCTAATCGTGTAAATATATTGTATTCACAAAATAACATTAAAAGGGAACAGTAATAACAAAAATTTTAAATTGTAATAAATAAAAAATCTGAAAAAATTAATTAATGAACTGTCAACAGATTTGTTAATTACATTGTTTCTATGCAAGGTCCTGATGGGTGGAATGAACAGGTAGAACCTTGATTTAACTAAGTGTCACAGTTCTCAAAAATCTTGTTGCTAAATCAATGTTTTGTAAAATTAAGAGTTTGTAAAATAGAAAACCCCGGGTCACGTTTCTCCAAAATCTTTTTGCTAAATTGAGGTTTCATTAAATAGAGTTAGTAAAACAGATCTACTGTACTGTTTATGGCCAACTAGTCACCTGCCCCCCACGTCACAGCACAAAAGGATGTGAGATAGCACAGCAGACTAAGTGCTGGTCATCAACCAGTATGGTGGCCATGAAGAGAAGGTGGCAACACCTTTGTGGAATCAGTACAGCTGCTAAGCAGTTAAAGAGATCCTCTTACATAAGTATTCCATTTTTGACAGATCATATGAAAGTAGAACCATGTAAACAAACACCTTGTATCCTTCTGCTACCATCTGCTTTCCTTTTCAGCTGACAGTTAAAACACATCAACAATTATATGATTGCAATAACATTCTAATTGTTGTGAATTTTTTGGGTTATTTTTAGTTCTAGACAAGTAATTTGTTTCCAATACTGACTGTATTTCAAACCCTGTACATAATTCCTACAATTAATTCATTATACAGACATACATCAAGAAAAGAACTGCTTACAACCAAAGTTGTAAAATTCTATTACGAATTTGACAAACTTAATGTTTCTTGCCAATTATGCACAACTATGCAGATGAGTCTTTATTAAACTGTAACATTTAATTGCTATAAAAAAATTACATGGAATTTTTTATTTAAAAGAAAATTGTGTACAGGTCTAGAAAAACAATAATTTTTTAAACAACACCAAAGCTGTTAACCAACAAATTCTGTTAACATAAATGGTAGGTGAAATTATATTTTCATTTTTAGTAATATATTTTTCTCTGGAATTATTACTTGCATTAATCATACCAATTTCGCAACTGTTTTTCAGAATGCCAAGCAACCTGACAGTCGTTTTCAAGGGTTGAAAATTTTTCCTGTCAGTATCATGTTCTCCATGACTTCCGATACATGTCTTATATGAATCCTACTATCATAGCAATTACAGGATCATTTTTAATCTCTGCATTGCAATACATTAAATATACACACTGAATATTATAAATTATACCTCATAATAATAAAACAGGCCAGAAGCTTCACAGTTCACACTCGCAAAGTCGTAATATCACCAACCTTTGGTTGCAGTTAAGACTGATGATAAATGCTGCAGTTGTTTGTAAAATAGTTACACAAACTATGCAATTTGAATAAGATAAAATATACTGGATAAAGCACAGTGTATGTTATGGTTACTCCAAAATGCTGATTTTTTTTTTCCACATACACTACACACTATTTTCAATGTTGGTAGATTTTTGTTCATGGCTGCAACTATTGCTTGATCAGGGCATATTATCATGACTGGCTGTTTAAAATAGTTATGTTAGTCTGGCATGCTTTGAAAATATTGGCAGCTCACCTATCAAAATACTGAATTCTTACTAGAGATAGACTACAGAAGCCTGGGAATCAATTCAGAGCACCCCCTAAATTATTTCCCACCAGCGGACTATACAAGCATGGTAGCATGGTAGAATGCCAGGTACAAATGCACTCTGCACTAAAAAGAGAATATAAGCAATAGCCGAGCTCCAGGAGGCAACCGGAGCACATCCACTTTTATAAAAGTGTGAAATAGTTAGCAAATGGCAAGAAAAATTAATACGGTAGTCTGTAAACTTAGTCGTGTGAGGCTGCCATACCAGTGCAGTTACAAATGAAACACTAGTAGAAAGAAGCAGATGACATAAACCACCAAAGAAACCACAGTCAAAGAGCTCAAGCCCAGTCGACATTAGGAAGATAATCTCATCAAAGAGGACAGAAACTGCTCCACCACAACCACACCACACTGCACTACAAGCAACACTGAGCGAGCTCCTGCAGGTTAGGTACACTATTAAGACTCATATGAGTGGACCTCACCTTCAATTTGCCTAAATATTTTCCCCTAACTACACAGACTACCATAACAGATCTACACTTTGCCTGACCAACTCTTATAGAAATTTTTACTATTCCTCAAACCTGAATCGCCTTGATGTGAGGCGAGCATCTTATCTGCAGTGTCAACCATAGCTGCTGCCTGAATTGAGAAAAAAAATGGCTCATCAGTAATTTGTACAACAGCAGGTGTGTTACATTAAATACAGTACTGAAGAGAGAGAGTTCCACGCTAAAAACAGCAAGTGAAAAATAACCTAGTTGGATGAGGTGGCTATATTACATACATATTTTGGTAAATACTTTCTCAATTAATGTTCGCATACAGTAATTTTTCCACACAATTATGTTAGCAGTGTAAGATTGAAATTAATAAACCGTAGGGTGCTGATATTTGTCAACTTAAAATGTAAACACAATTGTTGTTCTTGCAGAAATTGCACAACCTGTCTGATAGTTCCCAGTGTATTTAGATACATATCTGTTGCTGCAAACAATCCCTTCCCCTTAGAACATCC
This sequence comes from Medauroidea extradentata, assembly GCA_003012365.1. NCBI lineage: Eukaryota > Metazoa > Arthropoda > Insecta > Phasmatodea > Phasmatidae > Medauroidea > Medauroidea extradentata. The sequence goes on along the minus strand of PNEQ01081569.1, from coordinate 16,955 downwards.
TTTCTATGGCTCTTGACTTAGGATAAAACAAAGAAAAGTTTTCATTGACGCTCATTTTGCCTTCCTATCTTCCCCATCCCTGCTTTAAATATTATTTAATGATACACTTCTTTTATCATCGTATCCATTAATATGACACTCCATCAGAAGTGGAGTTTCTGTTTGTATAAAATGCCCCAACTGTTGTTTCAACAACCCCATACACAACTGCGTGTTGTTTTATGGAACTCCTTAATTCCAATTTATTAATTATTTCATTCTTCCATAGCAATCTCTACACTACACTTTCTTTCCAGACACATTACTTGGCTGAAATAGAACTACTCAATTATGAAAAATGTTAACCACTAGGCAAAGCTGATAGGTACACAATAATGCAATTGAAAACTGCAGCTGCTGTTTCTGCTGCGCTGACCGCCTCTGTGCACAGCAGCAACTGGCAGGCTGGCTGCTACCTGTGTGGTATTACCAGCTTGCTGCTTTATGCTACAGATAAACCTGCCAAATATTTAAGATTAATTATAAATATTACATTATTTACTCATAGTTACCTTGGAGATTTGTATTTTACTAGCTGTTGCAGATATTTAATTCCTGTTGGATCCAGGAAACACATGAAACTTGCTTCTGCATCTTCGCACGACGAGGCAGTGTGTGTTCAATAACGTTCGTGTGGTGTAAATGTGTGAGGTGTAGAGATAAAATCTACTGTGGGCAAACTAGCGCAACACATGTCTTTCTCACCCTCAGCACATTTCCATCCCTTTCCCTTCAGAAAAGTCTCAAGGATGGCGGCTAGATTATCATCTCGTAGACAAAGTATACAATACTGCATCGGGATGCAAACAGTGGTAGTTTAGTTGCAATTTTTTAATTTGTGTTATATAAAGTACATCTTCGATTAATGAATATTTGTTACAAAGGACACTTTAATTTGTGTCCATTGATTTTAAATACGGACGCGAAACATCCTTTAATGGACAGATCTGATTTGCTACTTTAAGGACGGCGTGAACCATATTTCTGGACAGCCTGTACTACTTCCTGCGGTGTGTAGGGACGCACCACGCACTGCATTCTTCCGTAGTACATCTGGCAACAAAGCTCGCTCCCTCTTCCGCACGGCACAGGTAGCTGAGTGACGCAACACGGAGTTTGGGCATATCGGCTGTCAAGCTGTCACAGCGCATGCGTAGTCACTAGAAACTTTGACTTTTTCTCATCCCGAAACCTAGAAGCTTTGTGTCGTCGTGACTTGTGCTCAGTTGCACTATGGGGATAACTTTACCAGTCTAAAAATGAAATGAAACGTTAAAAAAATCATTAATCGTAGCCTACAATATTTTTCAATTTTAATGCATTTGGATATAAACATTTTTTTCAAAGCAGTTTTTTGATAATATCTTCAAAACCGTTGGAGATAGAATTTCATACAGACGTTTGTTTATAATTATAATACAAATACTTTTTGTCCCATTACATTTTTTCCTACGTCACATCGTTTTGGAAATATTACGCAAAATGTATACGTTTGTCCATGATTGAGGAACCTAACCTTGTTTGTTTGCATTGTCTCTTGCGGGAAAGTGTGATTTACTTAACGGACGTTTCGCACAACGGACACTTTTCGGGAACGTAACCCGTCCGTTAATTGAGGTTATTTAGTGTGAAATACAAAACAGTAGCTAAAGTTCACTTGTCACATGTTACCACACAACTTACCGTAACATGAAACCAAGCTGATAGCAAACCTATGTCTCCTATCCATCTCCTACTTTTCTCCCGCCCGCCACCCTTGGTTATCTCAATGAGCAGACAAAGGTGCATGCTTATCTTTCTACTCCCGCCAGTCATCATAAAACCTTCCCCCTCGCCCCCTTGTACCGATTTGACGACAACAAATACGCTGTGCTGCCACGCGTATCACACTGCCATATATCTATCGGCGTGTTGTCTATTTCCGTGTGCAGATTTTTGTACTTCACGATTTACCGGACATTCTAATTTACTGGACCACATCTCCCCCTAATTAGTCCGGTAAAACAAAGGTTTACTGTACTTAACTTATGGACTTTTAATTTCAAATTATTTAATTAACTCTTCTACAGGTAAACTCAACTAAAATCAAAATGATACTATGCATGCATGCAAGCAATGCATTTATCAAATTTTATCACATACAATTTGGTACAGTGTTTCAGAATACTGTTAATGGGAAGAGTCGCGGTACAGTACCTATGAACACACTTAAGGAGAATATATAAAAATGTTGTGATATGTGATTTTTTAAATTAGTTTGTTTTACATTGTTCTGCAATTTAAAATACTTCGCAATGCTATTACACATTCAGACAGTAATAGTTAGCATTTGGACAGGAATAAAAAAGTTATTTACTCATATCACACGTTCTCACAAACTGGTCACACTTTTCCATGATTTTCAATTTTAATTCCACATAAAATGTTTCAGCTCTTTTTTTTACCATTATATTACTGTTATATAATCATATGAACTCTCTGTGCTACAATTGAAATGGTTTTAAAACACAGCTGTTTACAATAAAACCTTCGAAACACATTTTACATATTTTAGGTTAAAGTAACTGTTAAGCCTCTGGCACAATTGACAAGTCCCCTGTCCGATGTCCTCAATAACGACATGAGCTGTGATTGGTCCGGTGTGAACATGAGACTTCAGGGTCATGTCCTCACATGTCTCCTGTCCCATGTTCCCTGAGCTGTTTCAAAAAGAATAAAAAGAACACCACACCAGAAAATATGCACAAAAATTATATTTGTAACATCTAATTGTGTTAAGGCAAACAAAAAATAAATGCCACCAACACAAATTAATTGTCTTTGTCACCTCTATCTAAATTAATTTTTCAATTGTGAAAATGACCCCGAAACAACGGTAAATATCAAGGAATCACTAATCATCATGTACCAGCCAAACTACGTATTGATTTTAGAAGGTATAGTTTATTAATGGAAAATTTTCTATAGACGTCAGAAGTAGTCGTACATAAAGATAATTGTAGTTTAATAACTTCAAAATTTTCTATTTTTCATTACTTTAGGTTACATTGGTTAGAATAGGTTAGGTTAGTATGTGTTGGTTTTGGTTAAGTTCGGTTATGTTACCTTAATTTTTCCATTTTTCGTTACCTAACGAAAAATTCCAATACTCAATTGTAAAATAACTTAATTTAAAACTAATCTAAAGTATCCTGAACTAATGTAACAAACCTAACTTAAAATAAAACAAAAAACAGATATTTTAAAAATTAGTAGTATATTATTATTATTTTCTTTACATACATTTACTTCTAACATCTATAAACATTTTTCATCAACAAACTAGGTATATCTCTAAAATCAATAGTTTGGCTGGTACATAACGTGTAGTGATTCTTCATATTTACCCTATATATTGGCAGTTTTCGGAACGTACGTGTGGGGACATATTCCTGCTAGCCAATTGTACCAGCATTGTTTGTCCGCACATCATTTTGTGGGTGAGGAAAGAGGACCGAGGACGTCTGAGGAAAGGGGACATGTTTAATTGTGCCAGGGGCTTTATTTGCATTTATAAACAAAGAATAACAAAGCCCTGTCACGAGCTCAACGTTGCCAATATTAATACAGCAATCAAAAGCATACGACACAATCAATAGTGTTAGCAGCGGCAATTCCCTTGCCGCCATCATGGATTTATTGTGCAGTGAGGGCAAGCATTACACACAATCATGGTAATTCTTCTATGGCTTAGCACATGATCAATTTGGGTGTGGTTTTATTTCTTTTCTGTTCTCTTTCCAAATAAGTTTAGAGGTCCTTTCTTCAACATCTGTGACTCTAATATACAGTATTGTGTTTATATTATCTCGGGGCAAAAAAATGTCAACAGTGGGAAAAGTAAGATTTTGGTGATCTAATATGCGGGACACTACATGGTAACCAAACGGGACCTGAAGAAAAAAACTCAAATTGCAGGAAAACATAAAAAATTACGTAAATACGAAGTTTCACTGTATTGACAAAAGTTAGAACTTACTATGAATGGACTACATGTAGGTATTATATTATAAATATCTAGAAGTACTCACCCCTGCCAGCAAGGCGGTGGAACTGGCGCCAGGTTAGAGGACCAGACACAGTGTACGGAGCCTCCCATAGACGTGTGGTACACTTCTTCTGGATGGCATCCTGTAGCAAAGGTTGAAGGTTCTTCATGACACGTACTATATCCTGGCTACAGCGTGGTCCTTTGGCACGCAGGTATGGCCACATGTGTACACATGGCTTGTCCTGACCCTTGTTCCCATGCTGCATCATTTGCTGGCGTTGATGCATCTCCTCAACCTTGCACATGGCCACCATCGTGCTCTCCAGGAGTGCTTGTCGCCCCTGCTCAAGTGCCAGAAATGTCACTTCATTACCATCTGAATAGTCCAGCATATTGATCGTCGTGCTGTAAGGGATGCCACTTGGTCCGAACCCCGCTCGGAAACACCTTGACGCTCGGTATAGAGAGTTGGTCGGACTTTGCACTATCACACATTGTTCCCTTAACAGATCAATTACGTTTTGAGGTAACACATCCACCGATTCACCCGTGTTCTCTTGCCCATTTTTTATGCCGCTGGGCATAAGATAAGCCGCCAAAGAACCTTTACGTCTACTGCTGGGATCTTCCGCCAATCCCGTGATCTCAACTTCGTCTTCGTAGAATAACCCAGTACGATGGGAGTGTCTCCTGTTTACGACAGCACTGAAACCACACGTGCAGTTGATTTCCTCTTCCACCACAGGACCCCTGTGGTGGGCAGGTGAGGATCCCATCATGCCATAAGGTGGTGGTGGTCCATTCATACCCATCCCAGGAAAAGGAGACGTGGGTGGGAAAGGCATGGAAACGGAGGGTTGCACTTGAGATATTGGCAAATAAATAGCTGCGTCCGCACCCTGAATGTTGCCTATGACTTTAGGTCCAGCATTGCACACACACATGTTACAGCTGTCGAAGTTGTGGTCCCTGAAAATGTTGAGGGCAGTGTCAGCCAATAGAATGTTTACCACAAGAGAGCTGGCTTCAGGAGCTCGGGCCATAGCCGGCGCAGGCTCAGGCTCCACCGAGTTAATGTTCTTGTTGAGGTAGGATGAGGCGGTGGATGTGGCAGGACTAGAGAGCTCGTATGCAGGAGGTGGAGGGCAAGGGGTGCGCGCACTGCCTACAGAACCAGGCCCCCCTCCACGAAACTGCTGTAAATGTAAAGGGAGACCTGCCCCGGCAAGCGCCATGGGGCTGGTAGGAAAATGGCTGGCTGGGGAAATGGGAGAGAGGCCTGCCCGGGGGTGTGGCAGGATAGGGTGGTGTGGGTGTGGAGGATGTGGCATAGCAACCTGATGTGCATGGTTGCTCGCCACCGAGTTGGGTCTAGAGTTTGTCCCTGGTATGCTGCTGCCCACGTGTCCCACAGCTGGACCCGACTTATCCGCATGAGACTGGGCTGGAGGGTACTGCCAGGAAGGTTTGTAAACACAGTTTGGTGGCAATATTACCGGTGGCAGATCCTTTGATAAATTAGTGAGGGGGGCATATTTTGAAGAGCCCACCATCCTACAAATCACCGGTGGACGAAACACATATGACCAATCCTCAATGTTTTCTTCCTGTGGGCTGCCTAAATTTGGATAAATGTCTTGTCTGACACGTACACTACCAGCTACGTCACCAGGTTCACCAGAAGGGCCGTCCGACATATGACCACAAGGTGATGCACCAGGATTGTGTTCCATCGAAGGTGGAGTTGGGAACATTTTTGACAGTTCTTCCTGTCTTAATGTTCCTGTGTTTGATGTATTGCCCCCACTGCTTCGAGGTGGTTTCACAGTAACCACCGTGGTAACTGCGGAGTCTTCATGCATGCCGGGCGGATTGTTTGAATCTGGTGGCGTCGCTACCTGCAGCTAGAAAATATCATTATGTCAAGTCACTTAAGATATGTAATAATGTATATGAAAAGTGAATAAGGCAAAACATTCTAGCTTACCGTCTCGTCACTAGAAGTATCATCTGAATTATCAAAAATCTGGTCCAGGTCTTTGTAAGATGCTTGAAGACCCTCATTCGTAAACAAATTTCCTGATGTCGCTTTGGTGATGGGGCCATTGGCCATAATAGGGTCAAAAGGTGGCAATACAGAAGTGGAGCTGTTTCGCTTATCTTCCTCCTGCAAGCAAATAAAAAACTTTGTTAAAGGCATCAAATGACCAGGTAAAAAAAATAAAAAATAAAAAAAATACACAAATGTTTATTTCAGTTGCATCGTACATTTTTATGCATATTTTTTATTTTGTTATATTATGTCCATATATCGTCAAAATAATTTCTTGTTTTTTATACAACTAAAACAATGGTATACGTGTAGTTACAAATTGAGTACCTTTACAATGTCAAAGCAGTAGATTTTAAGTTTTATTAAAATTATTAAAATAAGAATTAGTTTTCGGACTCAAAATTGTTAGTTATTGCAAACATTTAAGTATTGTACTTTGCTGCATTAAAAACAGTACAGGACAGTTTATTTAAATTCTGTGTCCCTAAACTTTATATATAAAAAATTGATAAAAAATTAAAGAAAACTTTGTGCACAGTACAAAAAAAGTGGTTCACAAATAATTAGGCAAGTGCTTGATAATATTAGGGTTGTTTTATTTTATGTATAAAAATTTATTATTTTATTATTTAAATTCACAAGAAACCAGAATTTATACTGAATTTTATTGGGAAATTTGAAATAAAGTTTAAAATTATGCTCAAAAAGTTATGTTTAGAAGAACATATTTAGAAGTTTATTAAATCTGTCGATAGATGACAGCAAAAGTAACACATACTGAAGTTTGTTTGAACTCATACCTTAATTGAATTATTTCTTTTGAGTTTGAACCCTTCCATGCTTACAGCAGGGGCCGCCAAGTCGTCAAACACATAAGGATCGTTTTTTTGGTGGGCATTATCATTTTGCATCTGAAATAATAGTAAAAAAACAAAAAAACTGGTAATTCACAGTTGCGCCCAATGCGGTCAGAATAGTAAAAAAAATTAAAAAAGGCCTACAAGAGGTTACAAATCACCATGAAGATTAAATAGAAATTATGGAAGTATTCTCGTAAACCGAATTGAAAGCACCACTGCTAGACACCTTTCAGTCTGTAATCATGGCAGGGGTGTAATTATTGACAACTTTTTTCCATCAATTAACAAAACCAACTAAACTAAATATACAGCAACAACAACTGCATGAGAAACAGTAATGCAACCCACTAATTTAAGCTACTGTAATGGTATCATGCTGAAATCAATTACAGTACCTGCTACACACAACTGGCATGCAAAGCTTATATTTTTCAACACACTCAATACATTTCTCAATGTATATGGCAAAAATTTACATATTACACAAAATGCTAACAAATATTTTTACTACATGCTGAACCACACAAATTCTCACTAGTGTGCAACCATATAAGTAAAACAATCTACCTTTTCTGTGTGTTTGATTTATACGTTCTATATACCCTAGAGGTTCTAAGAAATTATTCATGCACAACACTATTTTGTTTCCTAAATCAGCAAAGGATAAAATATAAAAATTTGTTATTTTTCATTTGTGGACAACTTATACTATGAAATGAGAAATTTTTCTAGCCTTGGGCAACATGGGTACATCACAAATGAGCTTACGAAATTAGATTACAACATAACATACATGTGTGTCAGCATACCAAAGCTATTCACATACAAACTCATAAACAGCTCTGCAATGCTGAATATATTCTACGCAACCAGCTACAGCCAAAATGGACTACATTAACATTCAGCTTTTGTATGTGGTGCGGTGAAAAATGGTATGATATATTCTAGAGAAATTAACAAATATTTGATGAAGTTTAAATTAAAAGTGATATCTGTGTAAAAAATTAACATATTCACCTCCCCATCGCCAAATGTACCCACATGTGAGTGTGCAGATGGTCATTCACTGCCATTCATCTTCGGGCAGAGTATATTTTGCATTTGTATTAAGTGGCAATCTGTATTGAGCGAGTTTTTGTTTCTGCATAAACAGGCACGAGGCTGAACACCAGTGCCACCATCCACAAGTTTGCAGAATGTAGTTTAATTACTGTTGAACGAGTACTATGACGAACTCGAACAATGACCTTACATTGAATTACTCAAGACTTTATCTGGGAGCTGTATACATTAGTCCCCAAAAACTCCTCACACAAATAAAGTCATGGTCACTATGTTTGGGTCAGAATCCAGAGCTCTTTGAATGTTGAGATGAGTGAAGCAGCTTAATAATATGCAGCCACTGCAACGGTTTGTATGCAGACCATTTCAATCACGACTGTCCTGACAATGTGTAAAAACGCTGAATATTTTTCCCAAACAACTCATTCAAATATTTAGTAATCGTCAAAAACATGACTCACTAAAACTATCAATGAATCGTTCAACAAGTCATTTGGAGATTGTGTAGAAGTACCATTAAAATGTTGTCTCTTTTGTACCAGACAAAATAATCTATGCTTTACAAAATGCACCACATCAAGTGTGTTAAACTGAGGATAACAAATGTATGAAATTATTTCAGTGCTGTCTAGAAGCAAAAATCAACAGTTCTGTAACAATTATAATATATTCTGCAATATTCCTATTACATAGAGAGCACATAAATTCACTGACAGTTAAATAACACTCACTGCAGATTATGTTAACAGAAATGGCTGCACATTAATGTACAGTATATACGTAAATATGTACTGGAGCCTACTCCATGGCACTATGGAGGGCCCGAGCACACCCCAATGTTTTTGGCAACTGGAACGACCCACACAACATTGCAATTACGTACATGTATTTACAGGAAATTGAGCTGAATGGACAGGTTTCACAGAATTATTCAATTCTATGGTATGTCAGGTTTCCAGTACAACAAAACTTCTAAAACTTCACTACTGTATTTAATTTGCTTGAAGGAAAAGCCTTGGGACTTGGTAAGCAACATTCCAGTGGTAGACAAAAGCTATTGCTTTTCAGTGCATAAGTAAAATTTTTTGTTGCTAAACGTTTTGCATGATGAACTAGATGCTCCTATGCGACAGTGATTCAAAATGAATCAAGAAGAGGAAATTCTATCATGCACAGGTAATAACACACACTACCGGAGAACCCAGATTAACTCACTCAAACCACCTTTCGATAACAAGCCTTTCAGTACAGGGGGGGGGGGAGGTAGTTACTGCCACTAAGTCAATGCAATCATATTCATTACACACCCCAGGAAGCACAAGATTATCAATCGGAGCTAGTTTGACATAGAAACACAAGTGTGATACATGTGATGGGTCACATACCACATACTCTCATCAGATGCCAGCTATTTTTGGCAAGCACACTTGCAGAGGAAAGACAGCATGCTGTAAACAAACAGTTGTGTTTCAATTGTCTCAAGGGAAGTCATGTGGCTTCACAATGATCGTCAAGATTTAGATACTGTCACAAGATGCTACACCACACAGCTGCATGCCGCAGAGAGAAATAAGATGGTTCAGCACTGTAAGCAGAGGATAATGGAGTAACAAGTAATTTAGACAGTGCAGTTATAATGTGCTCTGCCCAAGAACTGAATGCAAATAAACAACAGACACCAGTGTTGTTGGCAACTGCATTGATAAAAGTTGTTTGTGGATGGTGTAGGCCTATGCGAATACCAAACACTGAGAGCCTTACTCGACAGAGCATCGCCAAGTCATTATTTATGACTAATGCCGGTGTTAAGCACCTGGGACTAATAAAGCTCACCTTAAGTGTGAGAATATCTGGGATAGAGCAGTCATCATCAGTACCACAAGCAAGCAGAGAGGTGCCTTACAAAATTGCATCACTTCATTTGGAGGATTTCAGCATTACTAATAAAGCCCTGATTAAAAAATATGCTACCTGTAAAGGTAGCAACACCATGCATTACATATCTAAAAATTTTCCATTAGCAGATCCAAAATTCACCACACCTGGCATGATAGACATGCCGCTTGCTGCAAATGTGGTTGCACAAGTAATGACTGATGATAAAGTTGTTGGAAAACAGCTAACTTTCCACACATAACTAGGTGGGTTAATGCTGGAAAGGATCCATGTGAACAAAATAATTCAGAGCCAACATCCCTGCTAGTACGTACAGATAACAGTTTTGATAGAGTGCTGCAGAGGTTCTAGGACAATGAGGAAGTCTCTAAAAGAGGTTTCAATTTGAATGATGATCAACTGCGTGAGGAACATTTTGTATGTTTAAAAGTCATAGGTGATACATCTGGTATAACAGTTTTAGGGACCAAAAGAACATACGTAGTATTATAACTTAAGTGGGCACACTATAGGAGAGTTCTACTATGTGTTTCAATTTCAAATTTGATATAGTCATTGTAATGTTAGGTTTGTTGTTTTTCATTAAATGTTATGCTTCACTGAATTTATTTCTCTTGTTTCAAATTATAATACACACATCATTCTACACCCTATCTCCCGGACTGTCAACCCTTACTTCCTCCTCCTAAGTCGCTAGCCCCCTCTAACGATTTCAACATGTCGGCGTCCCTGTATTTATGCAAGCAATGGTTGAATACATGCCATTACTGATGGGAAAAAAATTTAGGATTAAAGGCCAGTGAATTACATTAAATTATTGGAATGTTGTTGTAAATAAGTGTGTACAAGACGTCCTGCAGTTGTACTCAACAGGTATTGGGCAACAATTACATATTATTTACAAAATATGCCGAAATTAATGTACTAAAATATTAATTAAAACTGCATGTGTGTTTAAATTGCTTTATACTTTCCCATTACAACAGTGCCAAACCCAGTGCTTGAATTTAAATTGCCCCTCGAAAAAATCAGAAAAATCTACAGGAGTTTGAATTAAATTTTACGTGGTTAATTTTAAGGAAATATGGCGACCAAAGATTTTAAATATGTTGAAGTAACTACGTATTTGTAATCATTAATAATGATTGCTTGGTTTAAAATTTTTAAAATTAATAAAAAACACGTTGCCATAATTTTCTAGGAGTCTTTTATTAGTATATTTGTGCCTCAGATATTGTCATGTGGCATATTATGTATACACAAGAGAAAAAATAAAAAATTAATAGAAAAAACATAAATACAATTTTCTTCTGATTTACAAGTAAGGTACAAGAAGGGGAACAACATTCACTGTTTTATAAAAATTTACACTGACGTAATATGTGAATTTTCTACGTAAATTTTCTACATTTAACAGTTTTTGATCAGATGCCAAATATATGTTTCAGTATATCAAAGCTATTCAAAAAAAGTTCATGAATCGCTCTGCAATACTGAATATATTGTTTGCACCAACTATTGCCAAAATGGAACACATTACCATTTAGCCTTAATTTGTGGTGCAATGATCCATAGTGTCTTCTAGGCTTTATTTTACAAAAATCAGCAAATATCTAATGGAGTTATAAAAGAGAAACAAACAAAAATTCCATTTACATCTGTGTACAGAACATACACAGAACCTTCTACAATTAACAACAAACACAATCAGAGTTAGTTTTACCGATATTTGAACATAAAACTTAATAGACTAATGACTAGAACTAAAATACATAAATTTATAATACAGTAATTGCATAAAATATTATTGCTGCTTTCAATTTTGTAGTGTTCTCTAAATATAAAATAATTCACTGACTGACATATCAAAATTAAGCCCATATTGCTGGACAAAGAAAAGTGAAATTTTTTTGTACGTGTTCCCTTTTGGTTGTAGGCAAACACTCGAAAGGGATTTTTCGAAATTCAACCACTAAAAGGGTGAAAAGGGGTGACATTTGTTTTCTAGATGCCTCTACGTAGCTTGAACCCAAATACTTAACACCATGAATTTTACTCCAATGGGTCAAACATAAAAATGCAAACTAACCAATTTAAAATTGTTAAAAATTCAACCTTTAAGACAGATGAAAAGACCTAAAACATGCTTAATTATCAGTATCTATTGAACCATTTGGGGTACAGAGTTGCTTTTCACCTTCAAAATTATGCTTATGTAAATACCCAAAAATTAGTTTAAGAATTTTTTATTTTATAAATTGTCTGTACAACTCGAACCCAACTGGCTATCATTGTGATTTTTACATCAGTTAAATACATATATAAATGCCTAAAGCAGATTTCAAGACTTTTTCAAAATTCAATAATTATGGGGTGAATAAACGTGAAATGAGTTTTCGAATTTCTTTCCATATCTATTGAATCAGTCAAGATATTGAAGTGTTGTTTGCTTCAGAATGATGTTTATTTGCAGACCCAAAATACAACTTTTTGATATTTTCGAAATTCGACTCCAAAGAAGAAAAAAAAAAAAATTTGCTATTTGTTATCAGTAAATATTGATCCCACTGAACTTTTAGATATTGATGCAATATTTGTTCAAGTTTATGCTTCCTTAAATACCTGAAACGTAGTTTGATTTTCTGAAACTCGACACCTATGGAGATGAAATTGATGAATCCGAATGAAAGGTGTTTTGGAAACATGTACAGCTCTATGTCTACAGCTCAAACCCAACAACCCAGTCATTAGTCATTAAAGGTCAAAAAACATTTAATGTCGGAAATAAATCAGGTAAAGCTGAATTTTTCACAGATGATAGACCAATACTAGAGGAGTATTTTCTCTAAAGTCCATACTCCTCCCCATGGAGCTTCCTCCCGATACGCCCTCAAACTTGGTAAACATTCACAGAGCCATTTATATATCCGCAACCAATTATCCGATCACGACGTTCTTTGTTTTGTTATAACCACAATTAAATTTAGTATAATATCAGTCATATACATGTTTGCATTAAGATAAACATTTTTGCCATATAATTTTAGGAATTATGCTGGAAAAATTAATTTTTTACATTCATACTTTTTGTTTTAGTTTTACAACTTATTTATTAGCAAACAAATGATAAAATGGTTCCTTAAGATGTTGTTGTGCGAACTTTCCTGAACTTATTTACGTAAGGTTATGTTTGATTCAATGTATATTTACGGAGGAAAAAGATAAAGCAGATACAGGACAAAAAAAATTGATGTTATAAGCAGTTTTCATGATTTTTTTTGTGATTTCATAAGGAAATGTGATAAAATCACAACACCAACTAGAAAATTTTTTTTTAAACAAAACTAAGAATAATTTATCATTGAATATTATACAATAAAATTTTTAAAAATTAGTTAGTCACAGTGGTATTCTCTGGCTAAAGTATTTCATAAAGTCATAGCAATTTCATGAAGACATTTATCTGGAATTAGACAGGTCGTCTTCAATCAGTGTTCAAGATTTAGCTAACTTTGCTTTGAAATTTATAATAAAATTCATTCTATTAAACTTCTTAACTATATACCTGTGCCTTTTAATATTCATTATTAGATGTAGATTACGGTAATATGACACTATTTGAAATTTTTGCAAAATACAAACTACTAAAATATCATTTTACCAATATAATAAAAAAAACTAATTTTTACACTTTTACGGGACATCAGTTGGTGCAGTAGCTACAACATTTGCCTCCCACTAAGGCGTTCTGTGTTCAATTTCCAGTGGGGGTTAGTTCCCAAAGTTTTGGATGTTGGGAACTGTGCCGGACAATGTCACTGGTCGGTGGGTTTTCTGAGGGATCTCTTGTTTCCTCTGTCCCTCTCATTCTGGCGCTTCTCTATTGTAACGCCTCATTTCACGTCATCCTTCGAGGCAGGCTGATGTCTACAGGCATCCAGTAGTAAGTCTGCATGCAGGGTTTTAATTGAAGAGCTTTTTCCATATATAGCCACCAAAACTATTGAGAAGTAACTGCTATTTCTAACCATACTGCCTCAGTATTACGATCTGATAAATCATGTCTAAGAAAAGAAAAAGGAAAAATGTTTTTAGCAACTGCTATTAAAACTCCACCACCTCGGGTGAGATGTAAGTTCGGAATTTCTATCAATCCAGAATATATTATAGTTCTGAGGGAAGTAACGAGAGTTAATGCTGTTATTGTTAAACCAAGTTTCAGTTAAGCAAATTATTGGATTGCAATCAGAAATAGAGCTCACAAAAAATTCTGATGCTTTGGTACGTAAGCCACGAACGTTTTGTTAATAAAGATGGGTCACATTTCCTGCAATTGACATAAAACTAATAATCAGTTGACAGCTCCCCCCCAGCCACCTCTTCAATAAGTTCATTTTGACTGGCCACGGATAAAGCTTCAGGCTGAGACGTGTGTTATGCGTGTACATTATCAGAAGACCTAGAATGTTGATTAGTTTTACAACAGTAGATCTGATCTGGTTTTAAACAAACATAAAAGGGGCTGATGAGACAGCCCGCTGGCCAAAATACAGTGTTGTTTATGCTATCAAAATCATGCTCAGTTACAGCTATATGAAAAGACGTGTATGTGTCATATTTTGTACACATATTTGTGACTTGTAGTTGCGTCAGTTTAAGTTCATTACTAATATACAACTTAACCTCTTGTTCAGTGACATCAGGTTCAAAATGTGTAACAAACAAAGCCTTGGTTCTTCTGGGTAGTTTAGAAATAGTACTTAGTGTCGAGCTACTATGGACACCTAACTCGGCTGGCTTGCGAGTTTTAGCACAATCAGCAGAACTGTTCAGTGTTTGTGGGTTTTGCGACGTCGTCCGGAAACCTTAGTATTACCATCACCATCAGCAGAAGAGTGTATGCTGCCCTCAGCATTACGGCTTGGCTCTCCTGAAGGGGGAGGGGGTCACGTGCCTGGTGAGAGCTCAACTGTTGTTGCTGCTGATGTGTCACATTTGAACCTTTACCAGTATGTAGAGATGGAGAATCACCAGTTACTTGACGGGCCACCACCTTCACCTTCCATTAACGAGTATACGGCTATACACTGAGGGTCGATATTTTAATAACAGCCACTACACGGCTCTCGACTGTGTGTCGCCTCATTACTCTCTCTTATTTCCTTTGCAACGTCGTCCCCGCAGCCCCACGTTGTGAGACACCAACTTAATTGCCGACTATAATAAAATGGTTGAAAGTTGGAACATGTGATGAAATAAGATCAGTGGTGTTATTGCCTATCATAGTAAGGTAAGTGGACTTCTAACTGAAAAGTGAGGTCATTAGTGACATAACGATAAGAAATGGGAAAAGAATCCAACGTGGCCTTTGCTGAGGAGACACCCCAGCATTTGCCGGGAGCAATTTTGAGAACATCAAAAACAAAAATTGGGGATGACTGAAGACCGGAATTGAGCCCAGGACCTTCCGATTGTGAGTCCAATGTGTGACCGTTGCATCATATTGCTTAGCATATCACCTGTCAAGCTGTCCCCCTTGTATGCTCGTCGGTCAGGGCACATTAAAAGCCAATGACAACAAAAAGCTGTTTATTGATGAGTCATTACCTTGCAGTGGCACATGCTTAGTTACACCAGCATGAATAATTTATTATTATAAAAGTTTGCTTTGATTTCCATTGTAGCCTGTTAAGTTATTTTCATTAAAACTTCCTATCGTTTATGATGCATCATACAGTACAAAGATCACAGCTTATATTTCAAATTAGTACTTTACATGTGCAGGAGAATGGCTATGTACACGTTGTCCACTATGTTCTGTTACCACCCTCTATTAATAAACGCAAATAACGTATGTAAGCTATGTAGGTGGATTTATGGTACTTATGCTGTGTGTTGTGTTATTTGGCAGATAAGGAATTGAAAGTATGTGTGATGCCAGCGACTCGATCGTTGAAAATAGGATTGTTGTGAGTGTCTGAGAACATAAATATACCTCATGTTGGGAAGACACGGTGTGAAGTGATCACAGATTTCCGACGACAATTCCACAAAGAGGCGCCACCAAAACTGACTCTTCTGCGTTGGGAACTCTTTGAAACTGGCAATGTCAAAGAGAAACCACAAACAGGAAGACCATCAACCAGAGTGCAACAGTGTCAGGTGGTCAAGAAATCTGTACTCAGACTACCAAAGAGGCCATTTCGTAAATGATCAGCGGAGTAATGAATACCATGAACAACACTGTATAAACACAAATTATCTTCAGACAGGATGCAAGTATATTGATGTTTCAGATTTTCGACACAATTCCTAAAGGTGAAAAGGTCATCTACAGTGATTATAGTGCCACCTATCGCAGCTGTCAATCATGAAACGTTGTGTTCTTGTCCAAGGCATATCCACATTACGTTGAGGAATTGGAACATCATCCTCTGTATATCATGGTATCGGCTACAATGAACTCCAAACGTCTCTTTGGACCATATTTCTTTGATGGGACAGTAAATCAGACACCTTAACTGGATATACTGCACACCAGGTTTACACCAAACAAACTGGAAAAAATTGGTGTTCTGATTAACGTGTGGTTTTAACAGGATGAGGTGGAAGACATTATTCTGTTGTTGTTAGGAATACCTTTCTCAAGTCTTTCGGGATCGTTGGATTGGATAAGGTTCAGCAATGCTGACTGCTCCACTTGAACGACCACTTTTGAAGCCCAGATCTATCAACGTGTAATAATTCTCTTTGGGGTTTCATAAAGAAATGTGTGTGATGTGTGTATACGATCAGGCATGTTATAATGGTTAAAAGTTTTAGGACTTACGTATATGTTTTATTTCTACTGTACAATGTGTTATTTTTAATCATATGTGACTTGTATATGCTAGACATTAGTGCCCTTCTCCCGTGACTCGGGCTGTTGGGAGGAACAAATGTGCTGGACCTTGAGGAGAGGGAGAGGGGGAGAGAGGGAAGGGGGGAGAGAGGGAAGGGGAGAGAGAGGGAAGGG
>PNEQ01081568.1:0-25577 GCA_003012365.1 Medauroidea extradentata | reverse complement strand
AATAATATTTACAGATCCAGAACGATTGAGATATTACGATACACATGTACAGTAAGTATTTACCAATTGTGATATATGATCGTACAACAATTAAATAGAGGAAACGGTATTGCATTATGTTACTAATATTTATACAAATATAATCAATTACTGCATTATTTATCCATTCATGTTTCAAAATGTGTACACTCAAATAGGCCCCCAATATGAGACCCCGTTTCCAAATATGAGACCCTGTCTCATATTAGGCAACCATATGGGTCTCATAATTGGAGCGAAACATCGACGTCACAAATCACAGTGCAACAAATACATAAGAACCGCAATACAATGACTTAAATACAGCTTCAATAGCCCACATACATGACAATCGGACCATTTGTATTAATAATTAATTATCCTTACCTTCACTTTGTAGTACGTCAATACAGTTGGCGTCGCAAAACACTCGTGAAGTCATAAAACACAAAATCTGCTCTCACGCCGCACTGAAGAGTCTCTGACTAATGGCGGAGACACGCACGCCAGGAAAAGTGTCCGCCATCGAGTTGGCGTATTCGTCACTAGAGTTCAGCAGCTACCAGCTCAGTTACCTTGGGGTCTCATATTAGGAGGGGGTCTCATAATCGGTGCCTTTACCTTATATATATATATATATATATATATATATATATATACACACACACAGGATGAAACAGAAGTGATTGTCAACAATGCACACATGGAAAGTACTGGCCAAAAGAAGCTACAAATGTCCAATAAACATGCGTCCGGAAATCAACGGTTGTCGAGATAGAACACATTGTTTGTTGCAGTTGATCAGTATGTAGGAACACATGGAATTTCTTATCTTTAAAGAAGGAGTTCAAAATGTTGCCCATGCGTCTGAATGCAACATTGAGCTCGTCTCTGAAACGAGTTGCGAATCATCTAAGGCAGTCCTGGTGTATTCTGTAAATGCTGGAAGGCGGCTTCAATCCGCAAGCGTAATTCTTCAAGAGAGTTCGTTCAGTGGAACACCATCATCATGAAGCAGATCTGGAAGTACAGTACACAGAAACTGCCTGTACCGATCTCCGGTTAGTCCCTGTGGTAGGAAGTGTGGTCCAATTATGCGGTCTCCGAGCAGTCCGGCCCAGACGTTCAACGAAAAACGTTGTTGATGTCGTGACACGTGTGTCGCATTAGGATTGACATCGACCCAAATGTGACAGTTATGGAAGTTGAAAATGTCGTCACGGGTAAACCCAGCTTCATCCATGAACAGACTACTGCTTACAAACAGGGGGTTCAAAGTACACTGTTGTTGCATCCATTGGCAGAAATTCTCTCTAGGAGGGAAGTCTGCATTGTTGAGAGCTTGCACACGCTGGAGATGATACGTATACAGTAATTTCCGATGTAAAATCCACCACACAATCATATGACTCAGCACACGCTCCTGGATAGTAATCCTCCTTGTTGAAGTACTCGGACGTTCGTGTACAATGTCTAACACCCTTTCCTCAACAACAGGTGTTATGGATCTGGGTCTACCTTCTCGTACATGATGTGCGAAACTCCCACTTTCTCGAAGGCGCTGCTGATGTAACCTCGTGAATGTACGTCTGTCGGGCTGCCTGCGGTGAGGAAAAGCTTCTTCATACAATCGTGCAGCCTGAAGAGCACTGCCATTAGCTTTGCCATACATGAAGTGTATGTCAGCGTACTCTTCATTAGTGTAACCTCCGTCCATGGTGCCTTTACTTTCATAACTGATTGTCTGTACGGCACAGTGCATGTAGGGAGCGAGGGGAGTAGTTGCGCATGCGTCAACAACCTGATAGGCGAACCCATACCTTGAGATACCAGCGTAACTACCTAGGAATCCAAACGCGTTTGGAGTTGGTTCCCAATCCGACTTGTAACGAGAACTCGACAACAGTTGATTTCCGGACACATGTTTATTGGACATTTGTAGCTTCTTTTGGCCAGTACTTCCCATGTGTGAATTATTGATCATCACTTCTGTTACACCCTGTATATGTATTGTTACAAGTTGGGCTAGGTACGTTTGTGGATGGAAGTTTTTGATGAAAGAAAGAAAATTAATGAATCTAACCTAGTTTATTTACAACTATCTATACAAAATACCCATGTCTATAATGATTTATTACAATAGATGTAAAACAAAACAAATAACTTCTTTTTTACATACAGGTTATAAAATCTATGTAATACAACTGTATAAGTTCTCTGTACATGGAAAGTCTTACTAGTCACTAACAATGGTGGTCCCAATGAAGGAATACCGATGAATCTCGTGTGGCCTAGAAACACCTTCTACCCACTTCTACCCACTACTTGCTGCGGTCCAACTCGCCGGACACCCTCGAACACTCGTTGCAATCCAATACTTCTTACCACTCATCACTATCACTTGAACTCGTACCAGGCACCTGCCAGCCAAAAACTCTCTCGTCTCTGCTGCAGCCCCCTTTTATATACTCACTCTAACATCTCGAATTCTCTCGGCAAGTCTCTGCTCTCCAACCTCCTGGAAAGACGTCGCTTCAAGGTCAAGCACCATCCCGAGAGATAAAGAATGAACAGGAACACTCCAGACCACGATATATCCTTCTGTTACCCGATATTGGGTGCAGGTGGTCGCCACCGCACATGGGCGGCACAATGTACGCCGAACCTCTTTGTTATTGCCGCTGCGATATTAGCTTACACTGCTCTCCGATTATCGCGGCGTGCAGGTTGTTAACGTGGCGTGACTGAAGGTAATACAATCCGTGCAGCGAATAAGGAGGTCTTTTAGCTCTGCCGCCACTGTATCGTCCATGCAACAGGACAGTAAGTGTGTGTTGGTGTGTGGGTGTGTGTATATATATATATATATATATATATATATATATATATACACACACACACACACTAGCTGCCCTGTTGCTGTTTCGCCCGCGTGTACTATAGAAATGAGTTACTAACTTTAAATTACGTATTAATTGATGGTGTTATAATATTCTATGTATATAGTTAATCTGCAAGTTACCTTAAATTGGTTTGTATACATTTATGTACGCAAACTTTAAAGAAATGAACATGTCGATTTCTCGTCAGGTTATCAGGTATCTACAGATAATTATTTTCCATCTTTCACCCTTTTAAATTTCGAGTTCTGTTATTAGATATGTACGTAAGCTTCATTTTGAAGCAGAAACCATATCGATATCTTAAATGGTTTGGGGTATATACGGTTGATTACTTGAAAACACATATTAGCTATTTTACCAATTTTCAAGGACGAACATTGAAGAATTCTGAAATTACATTTTCGGTATTTACGAAAACCTAATTTTAAAGCAAAAAGCACCCTGGTTTCTTAAATGGTTCAGGAGATACGGATGATTAACTTAAAACACGTTAAAATTTTTAACTGGCTTTCAAGGATATATGCTGAAATATCCTGAAATAACTTTTTAGACATTTACATGAGCACCATTCTGATGCCAAGATCACCTCTATACCTTAAGTCGTTTAAGAGAAATAGAGGATTTATTGAAAACACATTTAACTGCCATTCACCCCCTTAATTTCCGAATTTAGAAAAATCGTAAAATTGTGAAATATGGATTACCTTAGGTAATGTTTTGAATTAAAAATTTTAAAAATATAACATCAGGTTAGAGAGTTATCGAGAAATTCGCGAAAACATGTTTTGCCCCTTTTCACCCCTTTAAATTTCAATTTTCGAAAAATCCTTCCTTAATGGGTGCCATGCCGTGAGGGGAAGCTACGCAAAAGTTTTACGTTTCGAGCCCAATGGTTTGGCCTATGTTTTAATGAGTGAGTGGTGCACTTCATTACATAGATGTTGCATTCTTTTCTCTGTACTAAAAACTAACGAATTAGGTCAGAAAATTTATGTGATAGATATCGCCCGCAACCTCATTCGTATAGTTGTCAAGTGAATGCTTCTTTGAGTAGTGTAAAAGTTCCGTCGAAATAACTCTAAATAACTTTAAGTAATTCGTAAATATATGTAGCTCCGCTTTCAATATTTTTTTTAATGAAATTATTCCAAAGAATTAAAAACGTTTGCAAAAATTTGCGATAAATTTATTGAACACATCAAATTGGTATAAGTATTAACGTTAATATTGATAATATCGAAAGTAATAAATAGCGATATTATTTAGCTTTGTAAAAACATGTCTGGAACAAATTTAAGTTATATATTAACTTCTAAATTGTGCAAAATGATGTTGAGGGGCGTTAACGGCCGCTTTAGAAACAACTTTTTTTTTTATAAATGAACCTAATCGACTAATGTAGAATGTGAACTTGAACGCTGTATTTGATATTACATGAAACAAAATGGTTGAGAGGTTGTGAACTGTAATCGTCTTATTAAAGTTATTGAAAAGAAAATATTACTGTGCAATTCAATTTTCTTGTAGGGGCCGCGATGGCAGAGTGGTCAGACCATTCGCCTCCCACCAAGGCGATCCGCGTTCAGTTCCCGGCGGGGTCAGTTCCCGAATTTCTCCATGTGGTAATTGTGCCGGACGATGACTTTGGTCGGCGGGTTTTCTCGGGGATCTCCTATTTCCCCAGCCCTTTCATTCCGGAGCTGCTCCATACTTCGAATCACCCCTCACCAGCGCTGAGCTACCTAGATGTTAGGCGCTGACCAAAATCTCTTGCATGCAATTTTCTGGTAACTGAAACGAGGAGTGTAACTGGACATGAAACAGTAACCGTAATTTTATAGCTTATCAATGTTTTCATTCAAATGGGACTATCTCGATAACCGCCCCAAATTGACCCCGTGTTCATATAAAGACTTTGATCACAATGACCAGTACAATAACATCCTAGAATATTGCTCTTTACTCCCGGGACATCCTGTGTGTTTACATATATAATTATATATATGTATATAACATTATATATATATATATATATATATATATATATATATATATATATATATATGTATAAAGATTAAAGATTATTATTCACGACGGTGAATATGCTATACATAATATCATTGTAACCAGTACAGCCTACGGGTCTACGCGAGTATATAAATACGAAACTGTTATGTTATGTGCGAGTGGGTGGACTTGAGGAAAGGAAAGCTACTGTGGGACATGAGCTCTGGAGAGAACGAGTCGAACCTGTACCCAAATCTGTGTCGCCCGAGTACGTTCTTCGTGCGAGAACCGGACCGAGGGTTCGAACCCTGGCCGGGTCGTAAATCTCGTACCCAAGCCGGCAGTTAACGAGCTCCGTCGTCTGTCACAGCTCCAGGTGAGGTAAGTGGGCTTTACGTCTCGTCGAGAGCGAGGTCATTACAGGCTGCCACACACGACTTGGCATAATGACGGAGTTGGGAGAGGAGTCGACCATGGCCTTAGTTAAGGAATTAGCTCAGAAATTGTTTGGAGCGATTTCGGGAAACCATGGAAAACCGAAATCCAAATGGCCGGGGATCGGATTCGAGTCTTCAGGAATGCTGGTTCGACGTGTAAGCGTTGCGCCGCCTCGCTCGGAGACATATAAAGACTGCTGATTTTATCATGCGGTGAACTCTACGTCGTGGTTTTGCTGTCGGTGCAGACGTGCGAATTTCGTGTTATTATTTGGCAACAGGCTAAAACTCTCTGGCTTACACTCATCCGAATACCTCCGCGGCGTTAATGCCTCCTGGTATTCTTATCTTTGTGTGCCTTCATTGCCAAAGACGTCATAATATAACTAGAATGTTACGCTGCTCTTTTGTTACATGCTCAGATTGAACGCTGTCGTACTGCAGGTCACGGCCGTAGAAGAACAGGTCTGGACACTCGCCTGGATATTTGACCCCCTTGTTGTTTGGCTGTAGTTCACAAAGTTACCGAGAATGTTGTGTTTTATTGGTGCTGATGTTACGGCGGTCGGACTAAACTCCGCCCACTTCCTTTTCGCTAAGATAAACAATTTATCAAAACGTATTTTTTATCAATTTATGAAATACTTTCTTCGTTCACAAATTTAAGAAAAGGCTCCAGCAATCTTTATTTACTTTATAAATTTAACAATGAAAAAAAGTGGACGGAGTTTGAGTCCGACCGCCCGGAAAACAGCGCCAAAAAGTACGACATTCTCGATAACTTGACGAACTACTGCCAAGCAACAAAGGGGTCAAGCAAAATACATTGTTAGATAGGCGAGTGTCCAGACCTGTTCTTCTACTACCGTGGCCTTTATTGCCAAAGACGTTATAATATAACTAGAATGTTACGCTGCTCTTTTGTTACATGCTCAGATTGAACGCTGTCGTACTGCAGGCGAAGGTAGAGAATAGACGACTTGAGGTACACATCCACTGACGTCACACCACAGGGGGAAAGTACTGAGGTAAACAGAGCTTGTTTACAAACATGCTAATGTGTTGGTTAATGATAACAGAAATAAAAAATGTTGTGCACTCATAGACTTGCACGCAAGTGTAAAAAATATTTGTTTAATTTCGTGGTTAAGATACGCAAATGCATGTTTACCTGAAAAAGCGGCAAATTTCAAACAAATAATAAATTTTCTTTACACACATATCATCCTGGACATGTGAAGCCAAACGCCTGTATGAAGTTTATGTTCGGTTACGTCGGTATCCATGGAGGTAGGAATTGTATCCCCACACCAGACTGGAGTTCCGCCTCATTTCAAGTCGTCCATTGTGTAGGTACTTTAGCGGGGAACATTTTTTCTACATAAATAACTTTCGAATAGGTCATTGCACGTTATGGCGCCGTTAAATTTGGTCACACACAGAGCTAGACCGCCAGCGTTGGTTTTGAACCCCTTATACATTTCAGGATTCTGCTAATTTTACAGTTGACCTTATAACATCGGCTGAGAGAGTTCTTCTATCGCGTCACACAACCTGCCGGTCATCGGCATAAGTACTGAGAGTTATGAGAAAATAACAAGAAATTTGCAGGTTTTTATCTATCAGCAAACCGTAAAACGTAGATGTAAATACCTGGCGCGTGAGAAGATAGTAATTTATAAGCGCAATTATATCCAGTGGTGAGATATTTTGGTCAGCGTTCAACACCGAGGTCATAAACGCTGGTGAGGGGTGATATGAGGTGAATACGAAGCAGCGCCGGAATGTAAGGGCGGGGGAAACGGGAGATCCCCGTGAAAACCCGCCAACCAGCGGCATCGTCCGGCACGATTCTCACATGCGAAAATCCGGGAATCGATCCCGCCGGGAATCGAACCCTGATCGCCTTGATGGGAGGCGAGAGGTCTGGCTTCTTTTTTTTTTAATTTTTACTTTTTTATTTTTTCATTGTTAATGTTCGGTGCAGTGGCGATGCGGAAGCTTCCGCATCATCACCGCACCAAAAATTCCCTCCTTTAATGTGACGTAATTTGTTTGACCCCAATACTTTTCGTGAGACTATTTGTATAGTGACAATTTTTGAGACCCAAATGGACAAACACAAATTTACACCCAGTCAGACCTGAGAATCGAATCCAGAACCCCCCGCACCAAAGCCGGCCGCTCAACCAACTTTGACACGGGGGGGGGGCGGCCTTTCGGCCACCGCAGACCCTATATCCGGTGGTGATCATTCACTTGTCTGATATCGCTTTCGGACGAATACAATTTTCTTAATTGCTATAGGAAAAAGAAATATGAATATGTGTTTTCGGGTGTTTCCTGAGTATGGAAGTTATTATTTGATCGTAGTTTACAGAATACAGAAAAAAAAACCTTCCTTAAAGGTCCTACAGCAATGTGAGCAACATCTACATGGACAAGAAAGTCAGTGGTGGCATATAAAGGTTATCCAAAAAACAATCTCATAACGAGCACACTAAGTAAAACCTGGACTAAATTACAGACGAAAATATTAGTGGCAAAATGTAGTACGACGTCATTTTACGTGCGCGATGTGGCAATACTGCATGAAGATAATCCCCTCTTGCGCTTCATGTCCAGGTATTATTTCGTGAATGTGTAACGTGCATTAGTAAAGCATTAGGTATTCATTTAAAATATACACATAATTGTGGATGTAAAATTTAATTAGAAAATTATAGTAGGCGAGGTGAATAGAGACGGAATATGCTTTCTGAGGGTTGAGCTTTGAACGATGCTCGACACTGATTGGCCGGCAGGCCCCTCGTGACCAATGGACTAGGAGGGTGGATTCCCGCCAAGACAGCAAAGAGCCGCGAAAGAGAAGATGACATTTGGCCGCGGATGTCGAAGGGGAACGAAGGTCTCCAATTTCGGTAGGCACCCCGTGTCAAGCCATAAAAGTCAGTTACAACTAAGCAATCATAAAATGAATAAACCTAGGAAACTACAATCATTCGGGCGCAGTTTATATGACAGCTGTGGCGTGAGCAATAACATGAATTTACGTGTTTAGTTACATTTCTTGATGTTGATTACCTACTGAATCTACACACATGACACATGTGAAATTTTGTTTATCTTGGTGCGGACTATATTGCTACAGAATCTTTTGAAGCACCTGAAAACTGCGAAGAAGCGCGCATTCTCACTAAATAAAAATTTAAAAAAAAATTCTTGTAAGTTTTCCCTCAAATTTTTTATTGCTGCATCAATATTCTCATATTTTTAATGCATAAAAGCATTGTAAATCGGTTTCATTGCAGTGTTGAAATTTTTTTACTGTAAAACCTCATTTATTTTAAACAAAAATTTTATATGATATTTAGTTAATTGCTTACGGAAAGCGTGACTGAAATATAAGGATATTCGTAAGTCACCCAGGAATCATGAATTTACTTTAAAGTTCAAAATATACCCCAAATTGAGTACTATTAAGTTCAATAAATTTGTTTTATTTTGCAGTTAATGACGGAAATTGTGATTAGTGTTCTCCAGCAAGGTGATGTCCCAGAAAACCAAACAAGACGGTATGGTATAACCGTGTAGAAAAACAAGTTAATATCAATATTGTCATAATGGTACGTGTATTTCCAATATAGTCTTTCAGATTATAACTTTATCAAGCTAGTTTTCGTGCATTGTTTTATTTCAAATCTTGTTGGTTTATTGTTCGCTCACGATAGCACTCAAAACCATATTTTCCTTCCACCGCAAGAGTATTTCAATCTGATAAATAATTTTAAATATTTCACTATGTAAGCTGACTGAAATTAATTACTTGGGCATACTCCATTGCGAAATAAATGGCTGTACTATGTAAACTATTGTCCCTAAAATTGATGAAGGCCAAAGGTTTATATAATGGCTCAGCTTTTGTTTCATACATTTGGATGTGTAATATCAAATAGTTTTTAGCATTGAAATTACTATCTCCCGACATGACGACACTGCCTGTCCAGCCTAGAGTGAACCACGAAACACTATTTATACTAAGACCAATATTTTACCGCCGGTGGCGTCAGAAGTTTTGAAAATATGTAGAAAAATTACATTCTGCTAATTTTAATCTTGAGTCGAAGAGTACTATTTATTTTATGTTTTAATTTCAGAAAAACTGAATTCATACAAATGTGAAGTAGTAATTCACAACTCACATTTATAAGTTTGCAATCCATAGCATACTAATACGGTAAAAATTAGTCAATGAGAAAAAATTGCTTACTGTTTGGCGTTTACAGCAAGCGTTTACTTGCCAAGGTAATAGACGTTTGTTTAATTTCTCTCTAAATATAAACAAATTATGTGCAAATATACAGCTCAAACACGTATTTCATTCAATTATATATATACAGGATGTTCGGAAACAATTGTATAATAAGAACACTACGCGAATCTTGGGCTAAATTTAAGACGAAAATCTATGTGGCAAAGTGTGCGGCGACATTTAACTTGCATAATGTGGCAACGCTGCACGTAGAAAGTCCCCCTTTTGCGCACCACGTCCACGCAAAATTTTATCTATGTTACGTGAAGTAAACGTGGAATCATGTTTGGGTAGCTCGGAATTTTAACCGAAGTCTATAATTTGCAGTAGGTGAGGCCATTAAGATGTCTGTAGAGCGCAAGAGGGGACTAACTACAGTGCTATGTTATCACATTGTGCACGTAAAATGTCATCTTACCACGTTTTGCCATAAACATTTATTTATCAATTAAGCCCAGGATTTTCGCAGTGTACTTATCATTCGGTTGTTTATCGACTACCTGTATAAATACGCACATATTTTTTTACATACCCGATGTTCAGAAATGTCTGGCTAGTAAGTACATTATGATAATCCTGGCCTAAATTACAGACGAAAACGTTAGTTACAAAATGCTATACGACGATGGCACTGTAGTTAGTCTCCCTTGTGCTCCACATGTTTCTTATTTATCTTATTACTACTGTTATGACCATAATATTATGGGCGCAGATTCAAATACCGAACAGTCCGTACATGATTCAACGCTTACTCGAATTTAACACAGCCTACATAAAGAATAACTGCACACGTAGCCCGTGAGAGGACTATCTTCGTGCTGTGTTGCCACATTGTGCACGTAAAATTTCGTCGTACAACATTTTGAAAGTAAAACCTTAGTCTCCAATTGAGCTCAGGATTAGCGTAGAGTCCTTAATAAACGGACGTTTCTAGACACTCTGTATATAGAAACGAAAAACACACTACCTCGAATCAGAATTTAACAATAAATGCAATGCAAATTACGGGTGGAACAACGCTCGTAAGTTAATCGAAAATTGTTGCTATTCTATTAGTGTATTATCGCTGTCTTGATTACTATAATGTCGACTGTAAAATTTATTTCCGTTTGTCATTTTGTAAGAACTACTACAATGGCTTAAAATACTATTTGCTTGGAAATTGTAGTATGACATTGATTTTAAGTAAGGTTTACTGAAATTGAACAAACAATGTTAAAAACATATGTCCAATTTATATTATATTTGAACTCTTGACCTATTCTTTCTCAACTTTTTTCGTAGCGGAATATGAAAGAAATTCGTAACTATGAGTTAAAACAAAAGTATAATAAACCTATTACGACTAAGTATTTTCCATCGTAATAAATGTCACACAATATTGTGTATACAGCGAGTTATGTTAGCTATATTCCGAAGTAATAGTAATTTTCTGAGCCGACTCGCTTAGCCAATGTAAGATTTTTACAGTATCCTGGACAGGAATGTCGTTACTAGTTCAGCGTTTCGAAAATGTGTGTGGTTCGTCATTGAGAAACATTACTTGTATTATTTACGTCGTAAAGTAACGGGGGTGTTTCACGGCAGTCCACATCAAACGAAGAAAACATGGCGTTACGGCACTGAACGGTGCCTTAACATGTATTCAAAATTTAACTAACATTAACTCTCAAAACATAGACTTACAGTATTACGTTGATTGAAAAGTTAATGGCAGTCACTCTCAGTACAAATCGTAACTATTTTATAAGATGGTAATAAGTGCTTAGTGGAAATGTCATTCAAAACATCGTATCAAGCGTTTAACTCCATGTTCACTTTGCTCAGCTCGAATTTCGTTAAATAAAATTGTAAGATTATTCATGTTATTAAGAAAATTTGTGAAATAACAGCGAAGTCGTATGTGACCCCGTCACAAGCAGGCAAAATGCCCGGACCTTAGAACACTTAAGGGTGTTCAAGTGCCACAAAATCGTAATTTTTAATTTGTATGAAATATTGTCAGTTTTGTAGTCGATACTTGTGAGTTCAGTTTCTTCTTACAAAACAATTTAAGCTCTCGTAGTTTTCCCATAATGGTGTGTCAAAGTCAAAATTTGTATGTTCCTCTGCAATGCAAATAGTGAAAACCAGTTGACTTACGTAAGTGAAATAATTCACGGTAAAATAACATACCATGTGCTACGTAGTAAAACATTTATAAAATACCCTATGAATTATTTTTATATTTAAAAAAAGTTGAATTTGCACATTTACTCTGTACATTTGTGATCTTTTTTTAAAAAGCCAGAATAATACGTTGTGTGTTTTAAAAGGTTTTATTACAGAGCTCATAAGATGTTATTTTTCCGTGAATTAATTTATTTGAGTAGATAAATTAGTTTTCGCACTTTGCATGGCAGCGTAAAAAGCATTTTTTACTTTGGCGCTCTATTTTGAGAAAACTATGAGAGCTAAAATTGTTTTGTAAGAGGAAACTGCACTCACAAGTATCGTCTACAAAACTAACACTATTACATAAAAATACTTAAACACCCTTAAGAGGAGTCTTCGCCAGGGTCGAATTTCCACCTTTGACGCGTGGGAACATCGTAGCTGTAAGAGCCAGTGTCCCACGCTTGACGAAAAGCATATCACCTTTATTCGCAGCGCGCCAAACTGGCCTGCAAAGTTTTCCTTGTAGTGATAACATTTTATATTTGAATAGTATGAAGTAAAGACCAACGCATACCTCTCGCTTCGCACTTTACGAATTCAGATAATATTTTCGGAGTTACAGCAGTCTAAAAAATAACCGTTTTTAGCCATTTTGAAAGGCCCGAAAGTCATGTTTCTAACAAGAGTGCTAAATGTTAGAAAACATAGAAGCATAGTTTCAAGTGTGTGCTCTTTTTGTTGATAAAGATAATATGAATAAGTTAAGCGGTTTGGCGTGAATAATAATACGCGTGGTACACTGCAACGCCATTCATGCATACCAGTCGAGGACTCATCTTAATTTCTAAACACTCCATAATCTTGCATGTTCGTGATGATTATAAATTTAAGTGAGAAGATGAACATAATTTAAACGTGATGGAAACCATACGAGACTGCTATTTGGCTTGCAAAACACGAACAGGGTTTCCATATTGGTCGTTGGAACAAGCTCCTGTAATCAACAACTTCCACATCGACATTTATGGGAACAGTGAATTATTAGCGCAAGAGCGTGAATATGAACGCGGATTTAATCAAATTCTCCTTCAGCCTTTGTACCCACTTCCATGTTTTGGTGATTTCAATTTTTCTCAAAACATGTGAGGTAAAGAATTAAATTTCTAAACGTGTTTTGTTCAGTAAACAAAAGTATAAGGCTCCTGAAAGGCTAAGATGCTCTGCACGTTATAGTTTATGCTCTTAATAGGAAAAAAATTTAAGAATTAATGGTACAGTAGCAATACGACTTTGCAAGACTTACTAAGCACGACAGTATATTAACTTACGTATCCTTAAAATCCTGTTCCATAAAGTTATTTGTTGTTATATCAGACACCTAAACCCACCCTAACGTTTATTTCCTGAAATGGTTTGCTGTCGACACATAAACCGCTTTCTTGTTTTTTCATTATAAATAAGTGATTTGTTTGAATTCCAAAAACAAAACAAAAAAATCGGATGTTGCTATTTTTAACGTTGCCAACAGGAATATCCAGACAACCGGAGCAAGTGCGTAATGAATAGTTACAGTGATATTGTACATAATATCATTTTTAGTTAAATTTTACGTTTTAAAAACGCCGAAACAATAAGATACCTGACGACACGCTTAAAATTATCTTGACAGATTATTTTCAAACCTTACTTGCAAACTTTAGTTGTCAGGCCCCTTAAAATTGTTGGTTCGGCTATATTTTTGTACAGTGATGTAAAATATTTAGGCCACTGCAGTAGCACGCAAATTTAAAACATTTATTTTAATTTTTATTATTATTAATTTGAATGCCCTTTATGCTACTGTATTATGGGAAAAGTTTCAGTAAATCACTCACGAAGTTGGGTAACCAAACACGACTGATTACGTTTAGTTCATACTGGCAGGACTCTAAATCTATTTATGTAGGCCTGCCTACTAAAAGAGCTTTTAGTGAATTGTTTTCAGTCAACTGTTAATAGCAGTTGGACATGTTTGTATTTTAGATTTTAGATTATGATGTGAGGATTAACTAAAACCATTTCCTTATACATAATTGTGCCTTCTTAGAAAGACATTAATTAATTAATTAATCTTGCAATAGAGTGTATATGTTCTTTCTTAATTTGTAAGTTTAGTTAATCCATCGTAAATATATATATATATATATATGTGTGTGTGTGTGTGTGTCCGTGCAGTTGTTGTTTTCCGATATAAACATTTTCCTGTATAATGGATATTTGAATTTTTCCACTTCTAAATTTTTTTTTTAGTGGAACATTCAGTGGCGTTTTTTTTTTAAGGCTGAGCACACAGCTAAAAGGAAAATTAATTAATTTGCCTGGTTTTAATGCAATTTTTTTATTTTGTGATGCTTTTCCATTTTTTTCTCTGTTTTGAGGTTCCAAGGATGACGCTAGGTAAAAATCACACAGTTGTTTAAATCGATCGTACAGTTCGAACTTGCTCGATGTTGTTTTTTTCATTTGCCATTATTTCTACGTGCCAGCTCTTCATACGAGAAACGGACGCTGTATTTTTAATAAGACAGTAAATTTCACCAAGAAGGTCGCATAACGCTACTCTTATGAAATTCTTGCAACCCGACCGGACGTGCAGGAATCCCTACATGGAGACGATGTCCAACTGGGTTAAAATGTAATTATATATAAAAAAAGAATGGTCGCAATAAAGACATGCAGAGCAAACGAAGTACATAGTCACTTCCATTACAGTAGCAACTATATAAATTATTAGCTTATTTATGAAGTAAATTAACATATTTATTAAAGAAAGAAGCATAGCTGTGAAGAGAAAGATCTTGAAGGGACTCCATGATTCTTACAAGAAACATGTTTTCTTGCTTTCATAATACACTCCAAGGCAACAAAATTAGGAGTTAAATATCAGAGTTCACTTAATAAATCAGTAACTTTATTTCAAACACCAACAAACTTACATTGTAAACTTTTTATGTAAGAGTATTACTTGTGCTTCTGAAGTATTAGTTGCTACACAAAGACATATTTAGGATAGCACATAATGCCGTGTTTGTTAAATAGCGCCGTGTTTGTTAACTAGCATTTGGTTTGTAAAACTACCGAGCAAAGTGGCGCAACGTAAGACGTTGAACGAGCATTCGGGTTCGATCCCATGCTCTGTTCATTCTGATTACGTTACACCATGGTTTCCCGAAATCGCTCCAGGCCAATGCTGGGATGGTTTCTTAAGGACGTACACGTGGCAAAAAAATCATAATTTTATATTCGCAAGAAATGATGTTTATAGAAGTTACTAGTGACTACATTTTTCACTTGTAAAAATTGTTTAACCCCACGGTTTTTCCAAAGCGGCACGACAAAGTCAGAATTTGCAAGATGCGGGAACATAGGAATATCAAAAACAAATTGACTTACTCAAATGAAAAAAAATACAATGAAATTAGATATTACAGGTCATATGCTAAAAGATTTAAAAGCACTCAATGACATTCCTTTGTATTAAAAAAAATTAATATTATGATGGTTCTTTTCTAGTTCACGGCCATTATTAAAAACACCGAAAGGAAGTGGTTGTGTGTTTTTAAATATTTTAGCGTATTCCCATAATATCTCATTGCAGAGTAAATTATTTATTTTGAGTACGTCACGTGGTTTTTGTATACCTATGTTCCAGTAACCTGCAAATTCTGACTTTAACTTGCCGCTATAGGAAAACTACGAGAGCTAAAAAAGTCTTGCAAGTGGAAAATGTAGTCACATGTAACATCTATAAAACGAACACTGTGTCATGCAAATATAAAATTACTATTTTTTTCTATGTTAACACCCTTAAAAGAAGTCTCCGCACGGTCACGAATTTCCACCTTTGACGGGTGGGAACAGCGTAGCGATAAGTGCCAGTGTCTTACGCTTGACCAGAAGCATATCGCCTCTATTCACAGCGTCAAACTGGCGTGCAAGGTTTTCCTTGTAGTCATTTTCCTACGGGACTGTAAGCGGTGACCCTAATATCTTATTTTTGAATAGTATGATGAAAGGATCAATACATGCCTGTCTCTTTGATTTTACGAATTCAGGTAACATTTTCGTAGTTAAGCAGTAAAAAAAAACTAGTTTTAAGCCATTTTGAGGGGTCCGAAAATCACGTTTCTAACAAGCGTGCTGAATTTTCGAAATCATAGAAACATTTCTTCAAGCTTTTCGTAGGCAAACATAATATGAATAATTTAAGTGGTTTCGCGTAAAAAAGAATACGCGTGACACGCTGCCAACGCCATCCACGCGCCAGTCGAATACTCCTCTCAACAAAGGCCATGGCCGACTCCTCTTCCAGCTCCTGTCATTGTACCAAATTGTGTGTCTTCATCCATAATGACCTCGCTGTCGACGAGACTTAAAGACCAATTACCTTACCTTCTGTTTGTAATACTGTATGCTCAGCGCGTTGGAATTCCTCACTCTGTACCTGGCTGAGTGAGAGAGGGATTTTGATCAGCGCTTAAGGGGCCCGCCTCGTTGCCATAAAATCACGCTGCAGCGTGTTTGAAGAAAAAGTTTTACACCGAAACTAATACACGTGTGTTCACGCCGTTCTGTACGAAAAGAACACACACTTCAGACGACTGGCTTTAAGTACTTTCAAGACAACACACGTATTATAAATCCCCTTTAGGGCAAGTCAAAATGGGTCAAAAGGGGGTTTTCAGGCTGCTATATCGGAAAATATAGTAGCTGAATACATGTGAAACTACTTAAGGATAGTGCATTGGACTTTAGTGAAGTGATTTCGTAAATAAAACAATATGGTCACCACTTAAACTCCCATAGGCAATTTGTTTTTTCGCGAAGACTGTAGAGGCGACGCACCGTTGTATGGCCGATACGACGTCGCCCTTAGCACCATACCTCACTCACACAAACACATGTGCCACGAGGAGGGCCCCTTAACATCGAGTTCTTCAGCGCTGGTGAGGGGTGACATGAGGTAAGTATGGAGACGCACCGTAATGAAAGGGCGGGGGAAACGGATATCCCCGAGAAAACCCGCCAACCAACGGCATCGTCCGGCACGATTATCAAATGCGAAAATTTGGTGACCGACCCCGCTGGGAATCGAATCCGGATCGCCTTGGTGGGAAGTGAACGGTCTAACCATTCAGCCACCACGGATCCTGACTGGCTGAAGATGGGAACACATACCAGTTCCCGAAACGTCGCATTTGTTAAGGACGTTGGACCAGTAACAATTAAAAATTTTATATTTGTGCCAAACCCTGTTCAATTTTCACATACCAGATAACACGTAATTTCCCCAAATAAAAAAATAAGTCCCATAGTTTTAGCATAATCAACTATCAGATTCACGTTACGGTGCAGCCAAAATAATAAAAAAATTATTAACTTGCAGAAACAAGATAATTCATTTTGATACTTAATGATGTGAACTACTTCAAGACACTTTTGTAAACAGAAAGCGATACATTTTTGTATTTTTAAAAATTGATGTAAATGAGCATATTTTTTCTTAACTTTGACTTTTGCCTACTACTGAAATTTTCAAAACTAACTTTTGTCAAATGTGTCATAAAATGCACTGATACACTGACTTACAGTTCCTGTAATTTTTAATTCATTAGTTAATTACTTTTTTCTTATTTTGGCTACACCGCAGTGGACATTTTGTGACTTTGTTGAGTGATTATGCAAAAATTATTTTCCCTAATTTTTTTTTTATTTGGGGAAATGACATGTTATATGATGTGCTATAGTTGAACAATGTTTGGCACAAATATAAAAAAAATGAAGTTTTGCGGGTCCAACGTCCTTAAAGGAGCTGCTGTTTCCCCTGTATTATATTTATTGTATTGCCTTTGTTCGCATCCGTTTCAATCTTTATTTATTTGTGTTCTCCTGGTAGTTCTTGTGCAGATTTGTAGTAATTATTCATATACCTACATTTATTATTGTTTTGTTTCGTAGCGTCTTTCTTAATACAAAGATACTATCTATACTGTATGTTATATTTGTTGACATTAGCCATACAGGTAGTTCGGGATAAAGTGAGTTCTAAAGATTTGACAATTGAAAAAAATCGCCAGCAGTTACTGCACATAATTCAACAGCAATAATAGTTACATTACAAATTGTAGGTATCGTTGGCAGCGATTTGTTGAACATAGTTCCGTGCATTTTCTATTTAAATGCAACGATACAGAAATAAAAACAACTGAAATCGGCGTTCTTGTATTTTATGTAATTAAAAAACTTTTTTTTGAAATCAAACTGTAAAGGTTCCTACCGAACGCACAATTTATCTTGCACGCGCAAACATTAAGTGACGTGTCCAGAGATATTAGACATTTCCCGTAGTTAGCCGTTACGCGTGGAAAGACACGAATTGTCTGAAAATAGAAATTTAGCGTGGCTTTTTCGAGTGCTCACTTTATTCCGAACAGCCTATAATTGCTGTCCTTTATGGTTTGACTGTGGGTTTTTCTGTAACTCGGCAACATTCACGATGGCACGCGGACGTGAAGAAAGTTTATTTTATAATACAACTCCATAAAAAAATCGTTAAAATGTTACACACATGTATATACTGTTTGAGTTGGCACGGGCCATGTTAATTTTACATGGTAATAGCGCATGAAAAAGTAAGCAGAAAATTTGTCTTTAGTTTGCCGTTAAGTTAATATTATACTAAGAGTGCACCTAGAAAACAGACTGCGAAATGTATTTCCTTTAACTGTACATACAATTTTACTTAAAACTATGCGACAGCGCTGTCGGTATTGTAAGAAGTAATTAAAAATTCCAAGTATTTTCTTTAAAGTCAAAATTTAAAAATAATGCTTGCAGAGTAAATTTACTCCAACGGTATCTGTCTACTTTATTGACAAACTGGGAAAAAAATATTTCTGACATTTTCATAAGCTGTCAATCACAACTAAAGATTAAGGGGCCCGCCTACATAGCGCCTTAGCGGCCGTTCGACCTCATGGACGTGGAGTTTTCCCCCCACAACGACGGGATTGGGTTAACCCCTGTTGTGGAGGAGGTTGTCTCTCGCTCTCTCTGTTGTCCTCTCGGCTCGGTCTCGCGAATCCTTCAATTTTACCCAACACTGGCTGCATATTTGCGCAGGACACATATTACAAGAGCAAGATTTCCTCAAAATTTTCAGTTCTTACAAGATACAAACAGTCACGGGATCGAAAGCTAAAGGGTAGATCTACTAAGGTTAAACGGTTTCAAGTAAATATAACAAAAAATAACGGCATTACACAAGCCGGAAAAGGCACTAATTTGGAATGTTAAGGCCCTATTTTCTAATTACTTAATAACAGATAGAACTGAAACCATTCACTCTTAGTGTGAGGTACCTTAATATCTTTAATACGTCAAACACATAATCTCACGACTAATATTTTCTGTGAAAAAACGATTCTCCTGAACCTCTACATCACAACTTTCTTGGCAGGTAGGCGGGCCCCTTAACACACTTCGTATTCGTTCTGAATCAAACACACGATTCTGTGTATACATTTGTGTATAATTTTAGGTTAATTAAGTGTCCCTAATAAAATGACCGTAACTAGATTTAAATGCTTACGCCTATTCAGTTATAAAGAGCACTGTTATAGCACTCCTGTAATTCTGACAATAAGGCAACGTGTCCGTTTTCCCTAGATATTTCGATTGTAAATTTTTTAATCACATACAGAAGTAATATCATGAAACCGTTAAATATAATCTATAGCTGAGTATTTTGCATAGCAGAAAATTTTATAACTTCTTCTTGCTTTGAAAAAAAAATACTCTTCATAGTAAAAACGTTTTCCAACAAAACTGTGTAACGGATTTAACATAACGTACAACGTTTGCCATTGAAAAATATAGATAAAACAAGGAAAGTAAAAACCATTGTACTTTACCACAAACTTTCCAGAAATAAAATTATAGGGTCGCAGCTATGTAAGTTAATGGACCTGGCTGTAGCATGGTATGGAGTGTATTTTTTCTTGTGTAACTAATAAAAATTTTCCTGTTCATTTGTCAACGAAAAGAATACCCACTTCAAACTGTGTCGCTATAATTTAAAAAATGCCATCCGCTATTAAAAAACATAAGTGCCAAGCTCCTCAAAAGTGCTAAAAATGACTTTTTCACTTTGCTGTAGCTTAGAAAATATAAACCGTAATATTTAAATAAAATTACAGACACATGCATTGGACTTTACCTCATCCTTTCCACTCATTAAATAACAGGGCCATCGCTTGAAGTCCCACTGAAGAACACTTTCTACGAAAATACTGCACGCTAGTTTAGCACTCCGTGCGTAGATGCGAGGACGTGTTTGACGTATGTGTTATATTTGATTTATCACCTTCCCCGCTTCCGTGCCTCAAACGTAAAAAAAAGTATGGTACAATAACTACTCAATCGTCAATTAAATCTGAACTGCTCATCAAAATTCGATGAGATTTTTTTGCCCAGTAGATATATTGTCAGCGAACGTTTATTTATATAGCACTGCGCGGCAGGATTATTCACTTTCGAGTAAAAAATTAAAAACAGTTTACAGAAAAATAAAAGTTTTAAAGTACAAAATGTAATATATATATATATATATATATATATATATAACTGTCAGTTTTATAATGTATAATAAGTTAATGGTATCTAGACTTCTATTATAACCGAATTTCAAAATTACTCGCGTTTTTTATTTGAAAATAAATTTACTATCCGAAAATCTCTGCGCGAGAGGTTTACGGATGTTAAAATTATTTTCAAATGAAAACGCGTGTAATTTTGAATCTCTGTTACTATAGTGTCCTACAAATTATCATAGTAAAAATTAAAAATAAAAGTTTAAATTTTTCTAAGTTTTGTGGTATCAAACCATTATTAAAAAAACTGTTTTTAAATTTTTACTCGAAAATAAAGCATAGGCTACTACTACGTCCGCTAATAAAATATCTACCCGAAAAAAATCTCATTGAATTTAGATTAGTAGTTCAAATTTTATTGACGACTGAGTATTCTAGTCGTTCACTCGACATCGTACCTTTCCATACCCCTTAATTGATGCTAACTGAGCAAGATGGCGTAGTGTTTAAACACTGGGCTTGTTTTCGATGGGAACTAGGTTCAATGTTTTTTCCAATGGGGCATTCCTTCCCTCTCTTTCACTCTTCTTTATCAGGAGGAAAGTGATTGGATCCTTGTTCCTTTGCAAGCCTAGTTTACGTCAGCACCAAGCTGGCAAACGAAGGAACTGTGCTCGGGGCCGTGGTGGGGGCGTGGCCACGAGTGTTTGGAGTCGCTCCGTGCCATCAATCGCCCGGGGTGTCGTCGCCGAGAGTGTTTTTGTTTGGCTCTGTGATGAAACGGGCCGGTGCTCCCTTGAACGGGGGCGCCGCGGCCCCACCGATACATCAAGGCGCGGTCCGCCCCGACATGACTGATGGTCGGTCAACGAACTGACCCCGGCAGCGCGCCAGGCCTGTCTCACCTCACCGCTCGGCTGACTCCGGGGAAGATGCGTCGACGAGGTATCGCTAGGAGCAGCACCGTCGCTTCTTGCAGGCAGGCGGGATCCTGACCAAGGGGCTCAAGACAAAGGCTTACGATTTATCTCTGTGTGTGACCAAATTGAACGGCGCCATATTGCAGCCCATAACATGCGATGTCCTGTACCAAAGTTGTTGTAGAAATAAAAATCGTTACCCACCCCCCTTCCCTAAGTACACAATTCTTAGAGATGATGGTATATCGCGAAAATGTTTCGTGCCAACATAGCCTTGAAAACACTGACACAACGTAGCTGTCTGCAGACCAATAACAGGCATCAAGTATTACAATATCGGGATTCTTATTGGCTCAAGTCAGTTAGGGTAACAGCTCCAAGTACAAGCTAAAACAGTAATCTTCTGGTAAGCTGGACGTGCTTTGAAATCCAGCAACCAGTCAACTTTCCCCGCGATAAACCATCATTGAAGGGCGTCATTTGGGGCCACAGGGGGAGGGGCGAATCCCCCCCCCTGGATTTTGAATTTTATGTGTATAAATATATGTTTGTATTTTTAAATTTAAATAATGCTAACTTAAACACATAAAAATGAGGATTTATTATTAAAGTATCAAATTTACACGTGCTTAATTAATAAAAAAAGATGCAACAAGGTCACTGTCGCCGGAAAAATTAATATTGCCCCCCCCCCTTCCTAGAAAAACCTAAATGCCGCCCCTGCCATCATCTCTAAAAATTCCCTATCTTCGCGTGCAATATGTCAGCGTTCAATTTGGTTATGTAACAAAAGAGCAGTTTAACAGTATAGTTTTTTTATATCGTTTTAGACACGGACTAGATGTATCTTGGGTAAGGAACGGTTTTGGGGGTTGAAACACCCCTCGAAATTTGTTAAAAATTTTGAATAATGCTTATTTTAGTGTAAGGAATAACTCATTACCGTTTTACGCACAGTTGTTGGGTAAATTTAACTGTAATGATTTAAAACTATGACGCTGCAGCTGCCTTATCATCAAACAACCCAATATGAGCCATTTATTTCTTTTTCGACAACTGTTTGAGGTCATCCTTCCCTGCTTATACTATTTTGCGATTATATTTTTAAGATTTCAAGAGAGCAGGTATCCTAAATATGTTTGGCAGTTTTGTTTAAAATTGTTTTCACCACGTTCGCAAATGTTTTTCCAGACACTCCACGATATAGTTCTAGCT
Source organism: Medauroidea extradentata (assembly GCA_003012365.1). Classification (NCBI taxonomy): domain Eukaryota; kingdom Metazoa; phylum Arthropoda; class Insecta; order Phasmatodea; family Phasmatidae; genus Medauroidea; species Medauroidea extradentata. The sequence continues at coordinate 2,978 of PNEQ01081568.1, read as the reverse complement.
AATTTTGTAATAAACGGTTTTTTTGTTTATTAACTTATTAATCGAAACCATATAATTATTTGTCTTAAAGAAACATCTATCTTGACCAAAATAGTTTTGAACAAATCTGCCTATCAGTTCTGTGATATCTTCTCTCATTTTGACTTGAAATTATTACTACCACGAAAATATTATACACAGGGGAACGTAGCGTTAAGGGTTTGGGCCCGAGTTTCTCAGCTTTCGAGAGAATTATTTTTTAAAATCCATACGAGAGTCAATATCGTAAAATTGCTTCGTAACTTTTTTGCAAATTGGTTTTACTATGCAATGTAATTTTTCGAGACAAACTGTATGAGTATAGCTAATATATATATATATATATATATATATAAAGGAAATTTCGTTAATTAACTAATTAGCAGTCTTCTGACTCGACAAAATTATAGTATGCAGTTAAAATCAGTCATAACAAAGTTACGAAGCGATTTTAAGATATCTGCTCCCATTTATGTTTTAAAAAATAATTGTCGCTAAATGCGAAGAAACTCGGACCCATGCCTGTAAGTAGCACACTTTTGTATTTTGAAATTAAACTTTCCCGTGGGAGGGTGCTCTCGAACATTTCACTTTATTCAGGGGGGGGGGGAGGAATCAGTGTTACTTCATAACATCCCCAGGTTCGGGTATTCCCCCATTCCCAAACACAAATTCAAAGTTCTGTGTAACAAACCCCACTCCTACGAACATTCTTCGCTCACTGCTTGCGTATGTGAAGCATTGAAGTAGACGGCTATTATTCATTTTCAAAGGCTCGTGTGGATTTAATTCAGGGTTCACTATACGATCATCAAACATATTTTAATGTCGATAACCTATTTAATAAGACACATCTAATGATATGTTTTAAAAGTTGTTCAATTCTCATTGCAGTGTACATTAGAAGCGAAGCACGCGAGCACGTAGAGAGAATGTGTCAAACATGATTCTGCTAAAGCGAAAATATAATTTACGAAAAATAATATGACAGTATAACCTCTCTGATTCAATATAAAATTTATTAAAATTACCTTATAACATGCCCTTGCCAACTACTATGCAATTTTCCCGTGTACCTTTTAAGACCGTGAATCGGATGACGCATAAAATACCTCATAAAAATAAATTCTTGCAGTCACAGAACAAAACAAGAAGTTACCAGCGTACCTAGTTAGCTTAATTGCCTCAAAGTGGGTACAAATTAAACTTGAAAATTAAAATCGTTTACGAACATCTGGTAATATCAAAAATAATATTAATTTAGACATATTATAAATGAAATATACAAAACATACGTCAGCTTACTAAGCAATATACACGTACCCAGTTTGATTAAAATGAGGCAAACATTTTCTTATAAGTCTTTCTATCATAAAGATAAAAAAGACCACCGTTTTTTAAATATTGCCCAAAGGACAAACAAATTCACAAAAGTCAAGTCAACTAAGAAGAATATGCTTGCCAAGACAGATTAACTTCGGAAAAATAATTCGTCAATTATGACATACTAACAAAGTACAAAAAAATTGCCGCAATTATTAAAATATGAACACATTAATAACGAAATATGAAATCAAAAGTCATCGAATTTCTAAGCTGTACATGTGAACCCAGATTATTAAAAAATCAGTAAGAAAATTTCTCAGTTAGGTCAAGCTGAAAAAAAGGCAGCATTTATGGAAATATAAATACAGGATAAATAAAAGTATACAAAAGTCAAGTCAACTTACTAACTTGTATATGCGTTCAACTAAATTAGATGAAACACAGACAAATGTTTTCTGAGTTATGATATATTATGCTAAAAATAGAAAAATTGCTTTCATTCTAAAAGATATGAAGATATAATGAACGAAACAAAAGAAATCAAGTGAACTATATGTCTATCAAGTTCACTTAACTTCGGCAAAATATTTCCCCAAATGTGTCGTATTATGCAGAAAATATTAAATGGTCGAAATTATGAAACTCTGAACACATGGTAAAAAAAACTTCAAAACTGACAGAATTCCTTGGGCTTGATTTTTTTTCTTTTTTGTGTGTGTTTAATGTTTGTTTGTTTTTTTTCCTTGTTCTTTTTCGTACTTTGCCATTCAACACAGGTTTGATCAACAAAACATGAGCAATGGCGTGTGTCCACAAACCAATAAATTCTGACATGGTAAACGAAATACACAAAAGTCAAGTCACATTGTATGTAGTATATGTTTGATGTAATTCCTAAAAACATTTACGCATATATAGCATATAGAAAGATAATTTTATGTGACTACAAATTTACTCTAAATAATTTACTCGCATTGCAAGAATATTTCAATCTTGTGTATTACTATGCTTTGGACAATGTTTGTGTCTTTCAACTGCTTGTTTAATTAGTTTATTTAAAATAAGTTGCGTCGTAGGGATATTGGAAACACGGATTGCGAAGTGGCTAGAACACTCGTTTCCCACCAAGACGATCCGGGTTTGATTCTCTACAGGGTCGGTCCCTGGATTTTCGCATGTGGGAATCGCGTCTGACGATGCCGCTGGTGGGTAGATTTTCTCGGGATCTTTCGTTTCTCCCCCTCCTTCAATTTGGCGCTTCACAGTACTCACGTCATGTTACCCCTCACCAGCGCTTTAGACCTATATGTTGCGTGCTAACTAAAATATCTTTAATCAACCATAAGGTATTTAGGAAATAAGGCTTGACGATACTTTCAGGCTTAAACGTTTATTTTTCGGACTAATCACAACGGTTTCTTAAAGTGAAAGGAGGCAAGGTACTGATTCTGGGAAGCAGCCATGCTAGAGGCCTTGGGGAGCGCATGAGGAAAAAACTGGGTGAGGACTATGATGTTGTAGCATTTTGTAAACCAAATGCTGGTCTAGGCAGTGTCACAGAAGATGTGAGTAAATTAACAGAGGGATTCTTAAAGTCAGATCATGTTGTAGTTATTGGGGGCATGGGTAACAGC
>PNEQ01081567.1:0-25578 GCA_003012365.1 Medauroidea extradentata | reverse complement strand
TCGTTTTTCAAGGGACCAGAAGAAAAAAATGATGCATGTGGACCAACTATGCATGTGGACTTGCCTCTAACTTTTCTACCTAACCTCGAAATCTGAAGTTGTACTTTATGTGCCGAGTTGATTGACAAGACAAAAAATTAGAAAACTCTCTGCAAATTATTATTTATTAAACTAACGTAAATCACGGAAGATAAAAAAACGTAAACAGGAAATTAGGAACGTTACTATCATTTTTTAAAAACTATTTTTAATTTAGTTGTTATGTATTTACGAGTGCAATCGTGAAATTGTGTTACCGTTATATAACCGTCTAAACATGCTGCACTAAAATATAAATGAATTAAAAACCCGTCTGTATATAATAAAACATTTTGAAACACGTTTCGCAAATTTTTGGTTAATATTACCGTTAAAATTGCACTAAAATCAAAGACAAACGAACGCATGTAAAGAGATCAAATGTTTCCAACGGCGATCGATAGTGTTCGAGACAATCGATAGTGCTGGCGGCGGCAATTTTCTTACCGCCATCTTGAATTTATTGTGCCGTGAGTGCGAGCATTGCATGCTATCATGGTCATTTCATTACGGCTTTGCACGTGATCACCAACTTTGCTGCGATGTTTCTTCTGTGTTCTATTTACAAACAAGTTTGATGTCCTTTCTTCCTTCATTATCTGTGACCCAGACATCTCGTGTTTATATTGTTTTCGGATGGCGAAAAAAGTAACCGTAAACAGCGGGAAAAATGAAATTTTGATGATGTGATACACGGGAAAATTTAACAGAGTATTAATTTGCAAGCACACGGGACCTGAAGAAAAAAGTACAAATCGCGGGAAAACGTAAATATCGGCTGGCCATGTTTATTTTGTGGGCAGCCATGATTGTCTTTTACCGTTCGTTAGAACTGTTCGTTTTAAAATTTACATTGTGTGTTGAAATTAATTTTAAAAACGATCGTTACGCCTAAATTTTGGGCTGTGGGACAAGATTTTTTGAGCTATGGTTGCGGGAAAAACGATACTTACGCAAACGATTGATGTGGACTTCTTAAACATTGTTTTAATAGGAAAATTTTCGGGACCAACAAAAATAAACGATAGATACAGAACGATGGAAACGAAAACGATGCAACGAGTTTCTACTGTATCCGTGTAAGACGCGCACCCCCGTTTGGTGCATCAAAATTTTTGAAAAAAGGTGCGCGGGGTACATGGGCGAATACAGTAACTTACGTAAATAAATGCGATAGTAAAAAATCCCCGCACATGGTAATAAATTCCCGCACAATCATGCACATTTCCCGCACAGTTAAAATTCATGCACAATCCCCGTTTTTCATGTCTGCTAGACACCATGAGTAAGGACATGGTCCCAGAAAGATGGCTGGCTGAGTTGATACGAGTTGTAGTCAGTCGGAGCTTGCAAACAGTCGTCATCTATCGGAAACAGATGCTTCTATAACCCCTTCTATTGCCGAATCCGCCCTCTAGGCTTCACTGCCACTCTCCAGCGCCTAAGGGCCTGGCCACACTGGAAGTGACGAGACGCGACGCAACAGGCACAAGGAAACCAATGTTGTTTTCAAATGAGAGTCGCCACATTGAGCGAGACGCGACGCGACATCTAGCGACAAATATTAGCGCAACCGTCTCGCAACCTGCTAGCGCGACAGTCTGTCGCTGGTCGCGTGTGGTCAATCAATATGGATGCTAAAAAGCTAACAAGTGCAGTACATGCAAAACCGTGCTTGTGGAACATGAATGAAACGTGTTAAGGTGACCGAAACAAAAAGGACATATCATGGGCAGAAATGGAAGCATAACTGGGGACGAATGGTATGTATTTTGTGAATCTTGTGGCAGTTGTTTGTAGAATGTACACATTGAAAAAAAAAATTATTATTGCAGGTTTGTAAATAAGATTCGGTTTGGTAGATCCTTTGGATCAAATGAGACCATTTTAATTATATATAAAAACAATACTACAAAGTTTAACTTTTACTTACATAAAATCATAGTGTTGGAAATATGACGGACTACTGGTAGGCCTATTTATGCGCATATAACAAAACAAGATCGCCAAGTAAAATGAAAAGTTTATCATTTCGTCAACAGTACATCATTGTTAAAATAAAAGCTACAACTTGCAACATACTTTGCAACAAAATATATTATATTACACAAATCATGAAATGTTCTTGTTCTGTCTCTGTGGAATAGCTCCTTCAGGAAAACTGAAGAATCTGGTAAAGCAATCCCTGTTTGCTTGCGCGAACTGTATCGCTCCTCTTTCCTGTATATGTGTTCCTTGTTAAGGAGGTGTTGTAAAATGAGAGACATCCATTAATTCAGGCTCTTGTTTTTGTCTGTACAGATATTATGTAGTAAACAAACAGTTTTGACGTATAATTCTGCCTTTACTGGCGGCGCTTCAATACTTTTGAGTAGTAATCTCCATTTCTGACAGATTATCCCGAAGGCGCACTTGACGACTTTTCTTGCAACTAAAGCCGTCCAATAGCCTTACATGTGATCAGTGCTATTCGCGCAACAGTATTTTTTCCCATTCGGAATGACTTTGAAAGGCTGCAGAATGATGTGCCTGTTGCAAGAAATCTGAAAGAAAAAAGTGTTACCTTTAGCACACAGTATATGGAATATCTATTGTGTTAATTGTTTCACATAACTACTTTCTCAGAGTAAATTAATTTTAAGCCATGTGAATTTAATGATGTTTCATTTCATATACAGTAACTGTACATGTAAAAGGTTGGGTCTGGATAATTTCACGAATAAAATAGCCTGTAGATAGACCCCAGCAGTTATGAATACCTTGTGGTTATCCATAATTTCACTTGTTGGTTAATCTCGGCTAAATTATATAGGAGTCTGTATACGTGTTTAAATATGTTTTATTCGTTCAGCATTTATCGAATGCAGTTTATGTAAAAGCAAACTATTTACAAAGGCAAATACAACACTTATGGGATTCATGAATATTTGTTTCACAATCATTCGCAAAATTGTCCGGCCCGCAACATTAACAAAAATAACGAATGTTTATTAGTGGAAATTATTTTTTCATAAATCACACTTAACATTTGTGTACCTTTACATTTGAGTTTACTCCTGCATAAACTGCGTGCTACAAATTCGAATATAAGAAGCCTATATATTCCATTATTGTGTTTCAGTTGCTGACGTCAAAGTGCATTGGAAACATCTGAAAGCTTCATTTAACCGGGAGTGGAGGAGCCAGCCCAAAAAAATCTGGAGATGGAGCTGATGTTATTTCTAAAAGATGTATTCACTCTGCGAAGCACATCAAGAAACTTGGATGCAACTGATACGGCTGAAAAATTGTTAGAAACTGAAAGTATTAACAGTACTGATATCAGTGAAGAATACGACAATACTTCGAAATCTACGAGCACTGAACAGCAATAATCACCACAGTATCCAAGAAACGTACAAGTTGCTGTAATGCAGCAACATCACTGTCGCAGTTTCTACAGAGAATTGAGGAAATTGAATGCAGGAAACTAGAACTTCTAAAAAATGATAAAGATACATCCGAAGAGTACCACTTCTTTATGAGCCTGTTACCAAACCTTCAAGACCTGCATCCAAATAAGAAGATGGAAGTACAAATGCAGTTTCAGCAAATATTATATGATGCAGCTTTTGGGCCACCTTCATGCACTAGTGCATCGGATGTTTTATTTGCTTCACCAGTACCGCCCCATCACCACTACAGCCGCCTACTATACCTCAATCTGTTCCATATTCAAATTTGTTGATGTTGGACTCATCGTCATCGTCATAATCACCGCAATCTGTCATGCAACACCCAGGAACTTTTCAAGAGAACTACAATGTGTAAACCCCACAGTGTGTTACAACAATGTTAATTACTTTCTGTATAGTATTAAGTAAGTAAAACCTACTTACCTGAGTGTAATACAAGCATTTCTACTATTCCAATTGCTTTCCTCCAAATCGTATCTTTCTTGGTAACAAACGGTGTTACTGCTTCACAAATGTAAATCTACTCTCAAGTACTCTACAAATTCGTTTTCATTTTCTCTGAGCTGTGCATATTGATGACGAAATTCACCATACATATTTCGTTCTCTATTAATATCACTAATCCACGTCCTTATTTTCTAAATAGCAACATACTTCAACACAGAAGATTCTGTTAATAGTAACCTCCTTTTTAAAGTCATGTCTTTCACGTGTCTAGAGCGATACTGCGCTTTTGATGTGGCCAAGCGGTCGCAGACAGTCGTTTCTCGTCTCGTCTCCGTCGCGTCTCGTCGCTTCCAGTGTGGCCAGGCCCTAACACGTCCAGTCACTCCCACAATGACGCCCCAACTGATCTTAGCTTAACCGACCATCGCTTTACGTCCTTTCGCTAGATCCGATCGTTGACAACTGTTTGCAAGCTCCAAATAACCACGACTGAACTGGCTATCTCTTTACGACCGTTCACTAGCTCCGATGGACCACGACTGTCTACAACTTACACCAACTCAGCCGGCCATCTTTCTGCGACGGTGTCCTTACTCCGATTCACACCACTGCCTGTCCCTGGGCGGTCACTCGGACTTACCCGGCCGAGCGGCGGAGTGATACCACTTGAAGAACTGGTCAACCAACATTTATATTGACAGGAAATTACATAACTCAGTTCCTGATAAGTTTGCACAGCGTTTTATCACCCAATAACAGATCAATATTTATTATTTTCATTAATTGGGAACACACTGTGTCATCAAACTGTCGCGGAGCACCACCTTTTCAGTATTCTGTTGCGCACGGCACTATAGGCCATTCACGATAAAGTGAGCACTGCATAAGTTTTCTTTCAGCTGTTTCGCAGCCATCTTTACTATTTTTAATATGAAAACTTCCACGTAACTGAAAACCACTGTAAACATTTCAACGCTCTGAAAAGTGATCATCTATTAGCCCAATAAAACATATTTTCAATTAATTGCAGGTTCTACTGAGAGCTCAGTTTATAGTGAACAGCCTGTACTACCCACGATGATAGACTAATGGCCTGCTGACCAAGCTGCATGCTGGCAGTCTCTGTGCATGTCACCAAGTGTCTGAACTCTGATCTGCCTGCTAGATGAATCACATCCCAGAGGCAGCGAGCTCAGAACCTACTTGAAATTTTCAAAATCCAAATGAAGCAAAATACAAGCGAACATTGCTTAGAAGAGTTGTCCGAAATTAATTTATATTTAAAAATATTTCAAACACGACATAAATCTATTGACCCGTAAACTGTATTACTTTTAAACTTGCCATAGTAGTTAAATTTTAATTTTGAATACAATTTAAATGTTAATTTCTCTACTAGCATCCCCAATTAATATGTTGGATCCCGCAGTATAAATCCTTACACTTGATTAAGTTGATATAATTAAATTGTTACAAAACAGAAAAAATATTAGTTAAAAGTGACAAAAAATTAAATTGTTATATGATAAGAAACTGAGTATCGGCTATGTGCCAGTGCACATCACAATATATCGATATAGTGACTTACGATGACTGGAGTAATCTTGATGGTCCACACAACTCCTGTACTAGATTTGTCCATCCCGAGTTAAAACGCTTAAACCTTAATGTTGAGTTAAAATAGGAAGATTACCCTCGTAATGGAGGCTTTAATATTGTCGCCAAAATTACCTCTACGATTAAAATAACAAGGGAAATGTGCAGCGATATCAGTCGTGAAAATTTCGTGATAAAAATTGCGAAAATCATGCTACAGTAAAAATCGCCAAAATCGCGCTACGATAAAAGTCGCCAAAATCGTGCTGCGATAAAAATAGCGAACGTCGCGCTGCCATAAAAATCGTGGAAAATCGTGCTGCGATAAAAGTAGCATAATATCACGCTGCACTATATCGTAACAAAAATATTGTGCACGATTTTTGAAAAAAAAAAAAATCGTATCGTGTGCGATATATCGCAATATCGCACAACCTATTTACGACTCATGCGTGTATTTTGGACTCGACGTGGTTATGTTTTGGCATGATTTTATGAACGACTGTTGACGACCTACGCTGTTTTATTTGGATTTTGATTTGGTAACATTTTGCCTTTCTTTTGGTGAATAAAGTTGGTGACTCGCTTCGTTGATTTTATCTTATGCAGGCTCGCGATTTCAAGGAATGAGTGGAAAGCGACCCAGTTTGCCGCTCGTGAAGAAGTATGAGATCATCAGCAAGTGGATGAAAACAAGACTCCGAAAACTGAAATTGCACGGCAGCATGGCATCCCGATGTCTACATTGATCACCATTTTAAAAATGAGAGGAGCGATAAAACGCAGTACATAAGGAAGGCCGCATCGCCTCTACGCCTAGTCGTGCAGTCTTATCGTAAAGCAGTTCTATCTATGGGACTTCGATCTCCCGTTTTCTCCGCTTCTTCATATATGCTTGGGGGTTATACATCGGACAGACTGTAGCTGTGTGCAGACTTAAACATGCATCAAATATTACAATGTATGGATTCTTATTGGCTCAGTGAAATAGGATAACAGCTTCACACACAAGCGACAGCCAGTAATCTTTTCATAAGCTGAACGTGCGTTGAAACCCAGCAAACAGTCAAGTTTTTTCGCGACAAACCATCATCTCTACCATTAATATGAGATTAACTGTAGGGTGCCCTGTATCTAGAGATGATAGTATATTGCGGGTAATCTTGACTGTTTGCTGGATTTCAACATATGTTCAGTTTGCCAGAAAATTACTGGCTTCAGTTTGTGCTTGGAGTTATTACCTTATTTGACTGAGCGCCAATAAGAATGCCGGTACTGCAATATTTCAAACCTGTTGTTGATCTACGGGCAGCTACATTGTGTCATAAGTATATCAACAAATCATACCATATTGTTTTATTTAACCCTTTCCAATATGAATTTGGTATTACTATTAAAAATTATATCTTTCAATTTGTTTTGTATTTAGATGTAAGAGAACAAATAAATAAATAAATAAACAAATATACGTTCAGAAAAATATATTTTTCTAGGTTGGTATTCTGAAATTATTCCAGGTGGCATAATTAGGACAATATCATACTGCAATTTCATGAAATTATGATTTATTGGTCTAGTGAACAAGTAAATGCATTTACTCTTCTAAATAGCCAAATAAGAATGTAGAAATTCCTGGAAACAATTTATTACAACAATTTGTAAGTACTAAGTGATCAAATAATTATTACAAAGGACATAAAAATGTACACTACATTTCTCGCACTTCATTCTGCTGTAACTCTTGCTTGATGTACAATTTGTACAATCATCTAGATACATTACTCTAGGGAAGTTTGTGGTAACAAAGCATATCAATAAACCCTTTGCATTATGAAAACACTGCGTGATCAAAAAAGTATTACACAATACATAAAAATCTATTTCTCACTGACAGAAAATATCATAAAAAATATTCATGAATTTCCAGTCATTTTACGTGAAATAATTTGAAGCAGTTCTTCTCCTTCGTCAGACACAATGAAACGTTACATTTTCCGCACTTAATTCTGCTGTAGCTCTTGATACACAATTTGCATCTTGACTTGTCTGGTTGATATTCTGGCCAGTGACCCACTGCATCATAGCATATATCAGCAACGAGACTTGGTGCTTTTTCTACCCTCTTCTTTGTAGCTGGTCCTTGCTTTGGCGAATCTGCTGGACGCCCTCTTTTTCTTGGTCATTTGTTTCTCTGTTTTGAAGATCACCAGCAATATCAAGACACAAAATGAAGCGGCGGTCTGTGTTTTTCCTTCTTCTGATCACGGTGACGTCTATACAAGAGCCATGCATTGACACATGCCATATTGATCAAATGGAATATGATTCTTAGGTAGAAGCAACGACCCTTGATGTTAGTGCGATACAGTTGGACCAACATACCATGCAGATCAACGCCTCACATATGTGTTGTATTGTTTGACTATTGATGGGCGAGGAACATGCACATGTTGTTTAGTAGCCACAGACCACCGTTTTACGTTCTCAACAGGTTCTTGACTTTTGTAACTGGAGATAAGATGATTTGCATTATTGTCAAACCACTTAAAGCATATATTATTCTCATTAGTTTCTACTCTATGGTCATACGAGCAGCAACCACTCGTTTTCAGCAGCCTACCAACCTATTTTTCCTCACAGTTCCCCCCATAAATATTGTTAAAAAAAAATGAAAAGTCGTGGGAAGAAATATAGGAATAACTAGTCGCCTTTATTTGGTGACGACACCAAAAATGTTAAGGGGGGGGGGAGAATATTAAGAGAGTGTAACATTCAACTAGCGAGGCGGGTCACTGTGACCGGTGCCTCCATTATAAATGTTGTAGGGTGTAAAATACAAAGAAACCTAGTGAATAACAATAATAATAAAACAAACAGTGAATTGTGTAAACTTATCTATATGTGTAAAAACGGGTAGAAAATGTCTAATGATTACTAAATAAAATATGTAAGTGTTATTGTAGTAATGTGTAAGAATAATAGCATCAGACTTCACCTATTGCCTGATGATCACCAGATTATTATAGAGTGAAAATGTTCAAAGTATTAAAAAGTGTTAATTTGTATAAAAATGCAGAAATATTAGAGTGGATGTTAACAGGTACTACAAGTAAACAAATAGATAATGTAACCATAGGTTAGGTATGAGCAACTGTATACAGTCTATCCTCAACGACGACTGTTTGTAAACATTGCCAGGACTACCAACTATGGCTAGCCAAACATCAAGTTCTATGTCAACAACACAAATAAATTCGTCTGTAGTATGACTACTATCGCACACCAACTCGCATGGGTGCATAAATCCTTCAGCAAGTAGCCATAACCTCAATTGCCACAAACAGTGAGCAGAGCAACTCATAGGGTGGGGACAAACTATCTTCACTCCTTAACTAAACTCTAATCACCATGGGCTCGTCCACAGTAAAAATAAAAGAAAATCTAAAATTAAAGCCCATACCAAACATCCACATCAAAGCATCAACATTGAAAAAAAAAGAGGGGGGTATCATAAACAAACAGCAACTCGAAACAAGGGGGGGGGGGTAAACAAACTAAAAACAACCTTGAAAAATTACAAGAAGTAGCTCAGAATTTAAATCAAATGCCAACTGTTCATAATAAAAATTATTAAGAGGGGTACAGGAAGTCATTACATGGAGGGATTAGTGCGGCCATGTGTGTGGTGTCTTTTCGCATGTAAATATAACCTTAAAATCTGTAGGTCCCACATAAACTACATCTGTAGCATTAAGAAAATAAATTATTATACTAATAGAGTTATTGTACTATTCAAAACAATTACTATTATAGTTGACAGCAGGGGCAAACTTATTAAAGAAACACGAATACTTTCAAAGAACATCCATGGTTTATTAATCTCAACAACTTAAAAAAAAAAAAAAAAAAAAAAAAAAAAAAAAAAAAAAAAAAAAAAAAAAAAAAAAAAAAAAAAAAAAAAAAAATAAAAAATAAAAAATAAAAAACCAACAAGAGCACAATTTCAACAACAGAACTACGCGAGTACTCCTTTATCATACTTATCAATCAATAAATCTATGAACTCGGCCTCACACGGCCATAAACAACAGTGCGTAGAAACATTTCACGCTATAAAACATCAGTAAACAGAACATTTAATGGCAGATTAAAATTTACTGGTTATCTCTTACTAACCAAACAGAAGTAGAGCTCGTGAACCCGCCTTTAAGTTTCATTACAAAAAAAAATATCTGTCCTCCTGCTGAGGAACAACAACACCACGACATTATGGTAAACTAGAAATCACTCTGATCACGGAGATACAAACATACAGACCGGCCAAACCTGCAGCGTCTCAATTACTTCACAAACTAAACATACTTCTCTAGCATCTGTACCAGACAACACTGAAACTTAAGGGTGACCATGGTATACTTAAGTTACAGTCAACATAGTAACCAAACCGAAGACAAACAAAAATTAAGCAAGAGACAGTCACGGAAAAACAAGTTACAATTAATGCAATTAACTTTTAACGCGATTTAAAAAGAAACACGTCGCGCGTAACAACAGAAAATTTTAGGTTTGAATTCGCAACATCTTAAGCCTGCCGCCTCTCCTTGTGCAGCTACTGTGTACTACAGTCTTCAACATGTTTGTCAACTAACCTGTCAACACCAAAACTCCGCTACCTCCGTCAAACACGTCCGTCGCTCGTCGCAGCCATCACAACACTCCTCAATTACGTAATTAGCTCGTCGCGGCCAACACAACTCCCGAAACGATCTCGTACTTCGGGTATCTCCGCCGTCAAGCTCCGCCTAGGCTACCTTCGTTCTCAAAGCTCATTCGCCTTTACTTTTCTCCGCCCCAAGTACAGGGTACATACACCGTCTGCAGTCAGTCAGCACTCTGTACCTGGGAAAATCTTCCCCGTTCCCCGCGTTAAGCCCTAACTCGTCTTTTTCTCACCCACGCGGCTCAGCACATACCACGACACGGTAAGATACCCTATCGTCTTCTAATGTCAGCGCGCCTCTCCGGCTTCAAGTTCGTCGGTCACGTACTCGCTTCACGATAACTAACTCCAGATGCGGTCTCAGCATCCCATGCCTTGTTATTGCTATAGCCTCCGATAGCAAATACTGCCTCGTCCCGCACTTCACTGGCGTACGCTACGTGAGCCTAGCTCACATCTCAGCGGAAACTACGTGCGCTGCCTGTCTGCCTCTCTCACGAAAGCCAACTAACATAAAACCTTACTCAGTATAACTTTTATTACATTCAAGTGAAAGTAAAGTTAATACACCGACACAGCATTGAAAAGTTTATAAATCCGAATAAAAAAGCAAAACCTACGAGAAAAAAACGAAAATCCACAAAAACAAGCTAACTTACAAAAAACCCATAACAATATGCCTAACTCTTTCAGTTCTACAGCCAGGTCATACGAAGTGAACCAATTATCAGCAAATAACTTATGCAGGGCTTCCAGCAACTTTCCAAAGCCAAAAAGTAGGAAAAGTAGGACTTGTTTATCCAAAGTAGGAGGCAGATTTTAGCATAATTTTTGAACTGTATATAGTTCTGGCAATACCATTGCCAGAATGTATGATTTTAGAAGAAATTGAACTTATTATTACTCCAAATAACCCCAACCAAATGGCCGGTTAAGCTGAACTCAACTTCTGTACCTGTGATGTAATGAACCCGGCCCTTTTACGATCTGCGATTCATTTTATAAAACTGCTCCTTTATTGGGCATTTAAATTTATGCAGCCTGTCACTCACTAATGATTAAACTATTAAAGTCTTATTAATTATGTGAATGATCAAACTGAAATGGCAGTTCCTTGCGAGGTACTTGTCGTCGCGTCTAGTGTCCGATAGAGACGTGGCCTCGACTGTATCAGTGCGGCAGTCGCAAATAACGCAATAATTCAAAAGTTCTCTTAATCTCGTCAAGATTTTATGTGCTACAATCATTCCGTTTTAGGACGTCACTTCAGTAAGGTTCCCGCGGCAAAGTTTATCAACACTTATTTGTCCGCGAAACAACTATTACGTCTAACTAATGTGCCTCTATTCCCATTCCGAATCGTGAAAGTATAATGAAACCCGTCAACTTCCTCACAATTAAACTTTCGCAAATTATCCATATTAGATCGATATTTGGCAGCGCGAGCGTCCCTTTCTAAGACCCCGCGAACTCCTGCCCCGATCAAAACTTCCAAAAATTTAATAACTGAAAATGTAGCTGACCTGTGCGAACCTCCTTTCGAAGGGGTACGAGGGCAACTGCCGCGATCGAAATTTCTCAAAAATTGTATCAACTGAAAATGTAGCTGACCCCTGCGAACCACCTTTCGCGATCCTGTGTCAACACTCCCTGACAACCACAACTCTCACGATCTCCACGTTTCTAAACTGACCAATCACCGACCTTCCCTGAAAACAGGCAACGCCCCGTCTCGGCGACTGTCTCACGACACAGGCCCTCCGCCATTTATTCTTTCAAAAATTATTTAAATCATTTACATAAATCTTACATTGCATAATGACACAGATTTCCCACATTCAATCGTAATTTTGACACTATTTAAATTCTATATACAATTCCATTTATTTTCATTTTTGCCACCAGCATGGTTTCGGGATGTTCGCCGCCATTTTGGAAAGTTAGGGGGGGGGGAAGAGAAGAAAAGAGCCTCGTTCCAAATTTTCTCGCTGTCTGTCAGAGTGATTTAAAAGGGGAGGGGATTACACTGCTGGAGCATGGCTGGGCCACCAGCGAAGTTTCTTCGAACAAGCAAACCAACACCTCTTACACTCACTTTGACACTCCCTGGGGATGCGACAAGCCTCGGCGACACTTTTTTTTGTGGCCCCTCGCAGAGCTCATATTTCCTGTCCTGTCCAGTGCTGACTTCACCTCGGCCCTCTCTAGAGGCTTACCAACAACACACTTTCAGTTCAGTCCTTATGCTACACATCTATCCTAAATACATATAATTTATAAACATCTTGAAATTTTGCCCATTACAGTAATATAATTGAATACCGATATGTAGTCCTCGACTTGCATAACTTTAAAATTGAAAGTTAAAAAAAGATTCTTTAGAGATCTGAAATAAAATCTAAGGCATACAAAGTTTTAACTCCAAACCCAGAATACTTGTAAGACTCTATCCGAAGACGTTGAGTTCACCCTGGATGGGGTATGGCCTTTTGTTTTATAGTAAATTTTTCTATGTTTAATAAATTATATAAAACAATAAAATATAATGAGCCTAACACAAGTTCCATATTTTAACAAATTTTTCGGATAACTTAGACACACAAATCTGGCACAGAATTAAACAATAAAACATGAAAAATGCTAAGAGTAAATTTTGCAATACCTATAATGTTCATTAAAATATCATTGTATCTTAAAATATATACACATAAATCAATGAAAGCTAGTTAGTTGCATACTACAAAATGCAAGATCCTTTCCAGATTTTAACCACAAAATGATTTGCCATATGTGAATTTTATTTTAACTTGTTTTGAACTTCTTTTCCTTAGAAGATACTGAGAAATATTCCAGTAATGTTCGCTTGTTCTTTTCCACTTCTCTTTGTTCAACTCGTATTTCTTCTAAGCATGACTTACTTTCTTCCACCTTCTTAATTGCTGCTCCTAGCATGGTTTGTCCTATCTTCGCTCCTTTCATATCATTATTACACAATGCATTTTTTATCCTAGCATTAGCTTCTTCCATCATTTTGGTGTAATTTGTATATCCCCATCAACTTCTTCGTTTTTTCCGTAGGGTTTTTTATTTCTGTATGCTCGGTTTGGCTGTTAGTGTTTTTTCTTCACAATCATGTTCTCGTTTTCGTTTCTCTTCAAGTACTTGACTCTGTTTTTCTTTTTCTTCAGCTTTCTTCTTTAATCTTTCTGCTTTCATTAGTCTTTCCTGAGTAATTCCCTCTTGATACGACCTGTAAGCAGATTTACCCTTTCTGATTAACTCTTTGGTTATGGGAATTTTATGGGGTAGATTCTTGAACTTTCTCAACCCATCCTTTGTAGATTGAAGCCCACTCACACCCGCTGCTGACACACATGATCTGTTTGATGTGAGGAAATTACTGTTGTCTGAAAATCCCCGCTCAACATCAGCATTACCATGGTGAAGAACAAATATGGCTTTTACCAGCCTAGTCAATGCTGGGAATTTTTTTCTCCTAGTGAATTTTGTAAAGAAAACATTTTACCCCAGCAGTGATCTATTCTTGTTAAGAATCTCTTGTCTTATGAATATTCATCCTTTTCACTTGAATGTTCTCCATCACTCTCCTCTTCAAAATGCCACTAATCTGGGATAGTCTCACACTGTTGTGTTTTCTATTCATCACTACTAGCATCTACATTCACAAGTGGAACCAATAGTACAGATTCTGCAAGATTTTTCATGGCTTTACTAGACAAAAGATCATGCCTGTTCTTTAAATTCAAACAAAATGAATTTCGTAGTATTGAATTCTCCAATGGTAGTTTTGAGATGGCATGCTGCGTAGCCTTATGATAAAATTTCCTCATTGAGTACAGAAGAACTGTCCTAGTTTCTTCTTTCATCTTCTCCAAAACTTTTCTAGTCTCATAGCCAACTTAGAGTTCAGTGCTGCCCAATTCAATCTCTGAACAAGGAAACTTCAATGATATAATGCCCTGAAATTAGCTCTTGTCCAGTTCAATAGTTTTTACAAAACGTCCTAAACAACTTCTTACAAGTGTGCACATTTCTTCATATAGTACATGCATAAGAGGTTCTTCTCTCTGAAACAAAAGAAGAAATTTTTGGCATAAGGTCTTGAAGCATAAACAATAAAATGCAACTGAACAAGACTTTCCAAAGGAGTGTCTTTCAAACACTTCAAAATCCTTGTGTAGCGCATATTGCTTGACAAAGTCTTATCTCGCTTTGGAAGCTCTGTGATGAAATACTTCTTTAGAGCCGGCCACTGGCTTAACTCTCTGTGCGGCTGGAACCAAAGTCAACCAATGTGTTTCAACATGCTTTAAGAATGAAAATTTTTCTAGTTCAAGATCAAATTGAATCTCATTCATCTCTTATTTCCTCACGAGAGACAACTTAAAGAAGTTGTGTACATCAATAATTAAATAAACTACCTCTTGCCCAAATTCTTTGACACCTTTCCCAAAAGCATTTATGAACCAAATGCAAAGGAAATGTTCCTATATCTAAAAGAGAAGGTAAATCTGGAGCCTTCTTACTTTCACAAATAGCAGAAAACACTGCTTTATTAACATTTGGGCCATCACTACCCAGTGTTAAAAGATCTTTGAGCATCAAGTTGTTTTCATTCATTGACTTCATTATACACTCTGCAATATCTTTAGCTTTTGCTTGTCCCATTATATGAGAACTTAAGTGATTAACATTCACTTTGTTGTCTTCCTTGGACTAATATCTTATCTTGATATCTAGTTGCTTCTTGATCTGCTTATTTGTCAGTTCATCATATGAAAGAGTAAATTGTGAGTAGGAACTGTTTACATCATTTACTAGGAGGGAATGTAAATATGGACCAGTGCCTTCGGAAACCACGTAAGCCACTTTCGATTTACTCATTAGAAATTTTCCAGCTATTGGACTGTCCGGAAACATTTCCTTGAATGTATCGCCAATAGAATTTGAAAAAAGCATAACTTAAATTTGAAGCTGCTGTTTTTAAACTCCAGATAAGTTCGGCTTTAGTGACACTGTCTTTTTGTGACCATAATGAAACTGACGATGTAGGACCAGATGGACCACTTTGCACAACAATCTTCTGGAACTGTTTGTGTGTTCCACTAAAAACGTCTCGAGTTTTAGATAAATGAAGTTTCGTTTCGGAATGAGTTATCAACTGACTCAACCCCCTATTATCACATCTCACTGATTTCTTGCAGAACTTGCAAAAAGCTTCAAATTTTGAACTAGTCTTTTCACACCATTCTTCCAAAAGAACACCATTTGAGTCTTTAATCTTCAACCAGTCTTCAGAAAATACAGTTTGTGACTAAGCATTTCGGCTGGTTATACTAGATAATACATCTGAAACAAAGTAATTTAGAATGAAGCACTGTATAATAGCACATTAATATCCACTTGAGAATAATAAAAAAACAAATACATTCTTGATAATGGAGCTGTAAGAGACAAACAATCTTTAAGCTATGAGCATTATTTCGAACAATATTTTCTGCACTACCCACTTTTACACTAAATTTCTAGCATGGTGCTTCAACAGCAATTGGCTGTACTTAATCCTACATAAAATAAACTTCTTTTGTCATTATGATGTTGAAAAGTAGGGCATATTTAGCAAAAGTAGGACCATTCCTACTTTCCTACTAAAAAGTAGGAAAAGTAGGAGGTCTAGAAGGCCTGCTTATGCTTGTGATGCTTAGGCAGATCCTCAACTAGCCTCATGACAACATTACCACTTACATCTAAAGGTCCATATTTCACTCACGTCTTCTTACCTACATAAATTTCAAAGTCATACACTATCCCGCTAACTCCAGCCCATGCCAATACCTTTATCTCCTATCTGTGGGGCGTGCTCTCTTGATATTTTGTAGCATAGAAGTGTGGGACTTCAGTGGTATCATCATTTCATCAATTGGATAATGTTCCTCGAGTTCAATTTTCAGTCAATTTTGTCTCAAAGTTTCTACGAATGGCCTGATTTTGAAAAGTTTGCCATAATCCTTTTGTTCTCTTGATTCCATGTTATCATTGTCTTTTACATGCAAATGAGACCTCAATTTTCAAAATATATCACAAAACATGGTTCCTGCAATTGGTTCGTAACGTGTAGAATCTGCCGAGTACATTCTGTATTGCGGCATCTGAACAACTCCTGCCAAAATATGTATACTACCAACAAATTGGCACATTTCAGTGTCAGATGTGTTGATTGACTTCCCTGTTTTTTATGTTGAATACAAGTTAGTTTGATATACTAAATTTTGAATGATACTGCTATAAATAAATTTTTCGAAGTATTTAAGTGGGCTTATATATTTATCTGGAGGATCAGAAAATATGGAATTATGTGTCACATCTACTGTTTTCATATTTTTGTGCTACCAACATCGATTTCCTATGATCCTAGTATGTACAGGTGGCTCATCTTGATGATGCCTCTCCAGTCTCATCGAAAAGGGCATTGTATCTTCATCATCGTCATCATCTTCATCCCTTGCATGAATTTCCACAGGCAGACAACTACAGTGGTCAACGTACACAGTCCCACTTGTAGAAGCGCCATAATCTGAAACTCTACCTAGAACAGTTGCTGTCAAGGTATCCTCCTCCAGTCCATCTTGTAAGTCAGCATCCTCAACATTTGACACATCCCCCTCTAGAAGTAATAAAATGTTACAAGTTTGAGGAGCACAAACTTTACATGTGGGCAATTCCCATGAGTTCTTTTGGGATAGAGGTCTTATAATTATAAATAAAAGAGTTAAATCAAGTACTGGATTTAATAGCTCACAAAGCTATGAAATACACAAAACAGTAATCAAATATAACTCTCACAACACAATTAGTACTGTTCCACAGAATGTTAATTAACTTAGACAATTAAAGCACAAGAATATTTACCATTAATTAATTAAACACTACAAATCACAAAATCCTGTCATATATCCAATCAACAGTTACTCAAATGACAATGTACAACCTTAACAGTCCTAAGGGAGGATAGCTCACCATGTACAGTGCAGCACCCAGAGTGCACCACTGTCTTCACTCTTGAAGTCTTCGGTTCGACCCCGTCGCACACCTCTTCTTCACCTGTCGTCCAGCAGCAGAAGCCCTCTTGTCTCACCCAGTACTGCTCCGAAGGTATGTGCCTGTAGCCTCGCAGTAGACTCCGACGTCACCAAGACGTCTTCCTGACATCCCCAAGATGTCTTCCTGACATCACCAAGATGCCCTCACCAGCCTCTCCGCACAAGCTTAGCACCTCTTCCGAGCAGGACCAATAGCGAACTCTCGAAGCATTTCTTCTCTTGAATCACCAGGTAGACATTCTCCTCAAGTCACCAGTTACTGCCCTCCTCGACACAACACCGTCAGTGTTGTTCTCCACAGCTCACCTCCTCTGCAGCAGTCCAACACAACACCGCAAGTGTTGTTCGTCCTTCCTGCAGCTCGCTGGCGTCACACAGCCTCGACACCGACCACTGCTGCCTTGCTGCCATCCTCGTGATGTCACACCTCGTCAGCCTCGATGCCGTCAGCGTCGCCTCTCGGCCCGTCACTTCTCACGACGTCCATCGCCACCCCAGTGGCAACACCGCCCCTAGGGGCGCTCGCTGCCTCATATCTCTCTCGGTCTCACTTCATCTTCAATATCACAAGACTGCACAAGACTGACTCTTCCCGACTCTCTTCCAGACTCTGCAATACTAGACTGACTCATGTTGCGCAGTTCTGATGCTTTTATACGGCCCCTTCAATGACGTCAATGGCTGATGAAATCATGGTGACCTGTGGTTTAAAAATAGACACCACCTCACTCGTGACTGTTGATAGTCACGTATTCGCACTGGCGTCATCGGGGAAACCCAGTGACGTCTCTCGGGAGATGCGACATAGCTGCGAAAACCCATGACATCACTGGTTGACTCACAGGGCTGACCACCCAGCATGATGTAATGTGTCTGCTGCACAGCCAACACGCAACAATAATTTCTTCAGACTGGCTCGGCATCTTCTGAAAGAAAAGGAATATCACTGTCATTATAGCAGTAGGGCAAGCTACACTGCCTATTCCTAATATTACATGATGAAATATGACGTGAATAATTTGATAATACTTCAACAGTGATAAATGTTGGTAGACAAAGGAATTATTATCAAATTTGTAGGCCTAACTAGATTGTGATAAATTATATAACCTGAAAATGCCTAATACTATATTATGACAAATAAAACTCATGCTAATGTATAATTTGTAGTATGTATTTATTGGCAATACTTGAAAAAATGATAAAAATGTCTGCACATAAAATAAACATTACACACTCAAAATTACTGTTTTAGATAACTGACAAATGAATAGTCTTGTGTCATGGAAAATGGCTTAGATAAACAAATATTTACTATACGTAGAGCGAAAATGTCTGCAAAAGAATAAACTATACTGAACCAATAATAATTCCATAAATTTCAAATATCTCGCGAACTAATATTTACAAAACAGAAACTTAGGCTTATAATTGATATTATATTTTGATTGATAACATTAGTAATAATACATTTTGACAGAATAAATTACAAAAATCGTAAATATATTGAGATAGAAAAAATACAGATGCGTAATCTTGTGTCACAAAAAAAAATCATAAATGACTTCATATTTGACTACAAATAATGTTTCTGAGCCGAATGTACGTTATTTTAATTTATATCATGCCAAGAGTGATAAATGTCACAGTTAATTTAATCATAGTATAAATACTCATAAAACCATGTACAGAGTACAAATTTGTTATCTCACATTAAAAAGTTACAATGCATTATTTTATATGATTTACATGACCTGCTGATTCCAAATGGATTCATATATTTGGTAGCCATTTTTCAATGTTTGGGCATTAGATTATATGTGCCTATTGTTCTCCAGTTATTTAAGCAATAAATACTGAAATTGGTGAAGTTCTTATGTGTAACACATAACTGGACACATATTTTTCAATATCAAGGACAGTAGACAGCTCAAATCCCGTGCGTGCGTCAACAAACAGCAGCTAACTGTGCTGGTAGAGCGTATCGTGCGGGTACCGCAGAAAACTGCGATCTGTTGGCACAGAATGCAACTACAACGTACGATTTCATTTGGAATCATGCGGCACGTCTCATAGGCTGTGAGAGCGAAGAGAGCTAGCGATTCCAATTGGAATAAATCAGGCAGAAAGGGTTAAGGGTCTCCACTGGCAAGCGGTCAGAGTAGCTGAAGAGCAGGTTGACATACGTCCCTTTTGTAGTGTTTAGATCCGTTTATATAATCGCTGTCTCTACTTACGCGCTTGAGATTTAGCTGGGCAATTTCTATGAAAACTTGATAATAAAGTGTCAAGGAAATTAGTCCCCACCGGTGAGTGGGTGCAATATTAAATATGAAAGTAATTTGTTTGGCTATCAAAGTATGTATATATGTATAGTGTATTTGGGGCGGGGGTGCGTTGCGCACACACTTATTGCTAGGTAATTTTTTATTTGAAATGCAATGTTTCATTGTCTCAAATGATCAATAGTCCCGCATGTATTTCAGTGAACAATATATATTGTAAAGGATCTACAAAGAACAGAAAATCAAAGATTTATGTTACGGATATGTAAATGTTAAAGCTAAGGTTTTGTGCAGACAGACACCTAGTTCAGAGTCTAAATAATAAAGTATTAGTAAGTCAATAATTTGAAGATTCAAGAAATTGAAAGGAAATGTATATAGGGATTTATCGACAGAGCAAGGAGGTGAAGGGACTACCGCACCTCAGGAAAATTGATGTATCTCCCCCCCCCCCAACTAAAAATCCCTATTTAAAAGCTTACTAAATATTTAGCATTTATAAGTACTGAAAAAACACCACTCCGCACCTTGAAAATACTGATCGACTCATCGCTTTATTTGTGGAGTCAAATGTTCCAAGAATTGCTGCCCCCCTCAAATTCACAAATCACAATGTTTTACAAGATGTTTGATATAATTGTGTACAGTACATTTAAACACACAAACTGGAATGCTTTTATGTAAAATGTTTATTGACGATTATACTTAACGATAAACATTAATTTACTCTAGAGTGTTACAAACTATTGTACACAGGACATGTCTAGTAATTTTAATGTCATTCACAGCCGATAACATAACCAATATTTTACGTAGGTACGGCGTACAACAGATTTAGAAAATAAACTTGAATGGTGAACACACATAAAATACTAATGTTTATAACATAGTTACTCTTCTACATTTTGTTCACTAGAATTGCAAACAACACGTTATGTAGCCTACAACATATGAGTCCTGATAGACGAAGCTCATTTCGAGCACAACACATAATCTCAGAACATGTTTTATAAACTGTTTAACTTCAGACAACAAAAAATTTGTGAATACGGACATTAGTAACATCTCACAATTAAATAGTTAACAATGATTTACGAAGTATATACAATGCATAGACCGGTGCTTTCTTCCTCTTACTTTCTTCATGTGCCTGCGAAATGTGTGGAGGTTCACAAACAGTTTTCCTTATCAAGAAAACTGGTGTTACTAATTCGGGTAACTAGCAATTAATGTAGAAACGTTGCAAATTAGGAAGCATATCTTTTTGCCAAAACTCATCGTCTCTGTCCATCTCAATATGAAGAGGTTCGTTTCTGTCAGACATAACCAAATAGCACAGTTTTCAATGTGTGATGTTCAAGGTGCCGTGTATTTGATAACAGTAATAGTGTGTTCTCTTCAACTTTAATTCATTTTTTGGTGTCAATGCCAGAAAGAAGGATTTCTTTTGCTTTGCTGTTTCTTTCAGCCCAATATTTCTTGCTGATGGAAGTACTTCACTTCTAATACTGCATTTTCTTCACTGACTAGACCATCTGGACTAGCGCCTAAGTAACTATTTTGTAAGCTAATAAACAATCCACACTTTTCAACTCTTAGTCCAGTTTGGTTTTTGAATTGCCTCACAGAAATATATTCACACCGGCGACCGTATTCCATTGCTGCTGTATATACATTAGATGTGTACAGTATCTGTTTACAAGATTCGCACACAGTGTTGTATCTTTACGCCGACATACTGCCCCAAAATTTCGTGCAGTCAAACGAGGACGCCTCATGTCATGCCTTTCCACAAGTTTGTGCAACGATTCTGTCTCTTCTACAGTAAATTGTAGTGTAGCGATAAAATCTTCACACATTCTTTTCAGTTCTAACCGATCTTCTGGTTCATAATCAATGTCAGGTGATGGTGACAATTTTTGCCGCTTTGCTGGTCTGTCTACATAGTCATAATTCAGTCTGCGCCTCTTTCGTGTATTCTGACGTTAAATTTTGCTTGCCAATATTTTCTTTTCTTTTTTTTTTAAATGCAACCCTTCAACATAAAATCTTCGCTGGAAAGAGCCTTTCTGAGTGAAATTAATTATTTTACCTGCATTGTATTTGGCAACATGACGCAGAACAACACCACGTACCTCTTCCAATAAACCCGAATCCTTTAGTCTTTTCGAAAACAGCAATTTCCTCTTCCATGTTGCAAAATTAGCTTCTGCAGCCCTCATGTTGAGCAAACTCATGAAAGAGATCATTTTCTATGTCATGAACCAGATCAGACACTCGCTCGCCTGCAGAGCTACAGTGTCTGATGGCGCCCCTTGTTGCTGCTGCCAGGCCTGGGATAGATGACTTAAGAAGTTTTCTTGCATCGACAGCAAAATACTAGTCAGCAGCTATAGTATGAAGGTGACTAGTGCAATTTTTTATAACGTGGTTTGCACACTCAATTGTGAGAATAGAATGACCGAATGGCACATTCTGTATCAATCTCGCATAAACACTAGAATCTCCATTCCCTATAAAATATTTGTATCGTAGTCCATTCACTTGTTCGCTACATCTAAAACCTCCCACAATAATGTCTTGCTCCATTGCAGTAGATAGTCTACACTTGCTTCAGTTTTTGTAGCACACGTGTGATTTCACTGGCACATTTTGTCTTGCAGCCCATTCACACAGAGAGCAGTATTTGTTTCTCACCCCAAAAATTAGCAGCTTGCCAGTAAGTTTTCCAACGATGACAGCCTGAAATAATGACTGGTTAATATCTATATATTTTAGTATGCATTTTTATGTAAATATCATTTATATCAATGATTAATAACAGTGGAACCCTGTTGTAACAACACTGAAGGGAACATTAAAATATCAATGTTATAAAAGGGAATACCTTATAACAGGGCAATTTCCTATTATAAAATAGTATTAGGGACCAAATGAAGGCAGCTTTTTAAACAGGAAATGTTGCAACATGGTTCTACTACTTACATCTGAAAAATATGTGTATTAAGGTCTCGCTGTTTAGTTTAGCAATGGTTTCGAAAAAAAATATTTTTTAACACAAATTAATACATATATACAAAATTTATTCTGGCAGTTTAAACACTTATGTATCATCGTTTGTATCTGATTTTTCTATTGCAATTACCAAACAGATGTTAAGCTTTTGCCCCAGAAGTAGCACATATTTTGTTGTCAAAATAAGCCAAAATGAAACAAAAGAATTTTTTTTGCTAGCAAACAGTACATTATTAAAAAAAAAAAAGAACGCTGTGACGAAATTGTGTATCGCGTGACTATACACAGTCTCAAATTTTTCAAAGCATTTGGCTAAAAAATATTAAAGTTATTTGCAATTGTTTGAAATAAATGACAGATAATGACCTTAACAGCACGAATTATATTAAAATAACTTTTTAGTTCCATGAAAATACAATGCACATTATATTATTTTTGTTAGGTAAGTAAGTACATATCTTATATAACATGAAGTGTCCTCACTGACTCACTCACTCATTCATAAACACATAGTCCAAACCTCTGGACCTAGAACAATGAAATTTTAAAGGTTGCTTCCCCTTACCTCGTAGGCACCAACTAAAAAGGGATTTTTCGAAATTCGAAAATAAAAAGGGAGTGAAAAGGGGTGAAATATGTTTTCAAAGAATCACTAATATCTCATTAAGGGTGCGACCTACCACAATCTTGATCACCATTTTTTTAATACTTTTTATTTGCACCAGATATTTTTTTTCTTATTTTAGACACAACATGTGACTAAATTTGGCTCTTATGAAATTTTTTTATCTCGCATAGTTTTCGTGTAATGGCTTGTTAAAATCATATTTTGCATTGTTTCCGTTTTAAGGACTACACTAAAATCAACTAATATTCCAAACTAAAAAAAAAAAAAAAAAATCAGAGTGGATAAAGACATTGCAGGCTACAATGGCATGCTCATAAAAATAAAGAATAAAAATTATTTGTATTTAAAAAATACAATTAATTTTTATTATTTATTTTAAAACAAGGCCAGTGTAATTGACCGCAAGTCCCATGAAATGGCAACTTAGGGTGTTCTCTATAGTGGGGAGCCTGGGATGATTTCCCAGGTAGGGGAATAAAGTTGGCCTCGCTCAGGATGTACGATTGGTCCCTGGTTTGCCCCGATGTACACTTCGGTGTGCTACTGGGGCAGTAATTTGCAATGAATAGCTGCGAAGGGTACTGCTCCTATGTACTGCTTAGATCTATGAGAGGTATGTTCCCCTCCCAATGCACAAAAAGCGAGGTGTTTGAATTGCTGGCTTCTATTTTCTTCTCCCCCTAACATCAAGTTGAGTCCGACAGTTCTCGGTAGGGGGGGGGGGCATCCATCATGGCTTCCAGAAGCACTCCACAGGGTGGATCCCTCAACAGCCGCAATAAAAGACAGCACAGTGATAATGGTCTTGATTCGGATGACGATTTGGATGCCATTCGTGGAAAGAAGTTGCCGACTCCTCTCTTTTTAGTGGTGAAAGGTCTTGAAGGGCACACATTCGAGAAAGTGTCGCCCTTTGAACTCCAAAAAGTAATAGTCGGTGACCTGGTGGTGCAGTAAAAGACTGCAAAAAATAGAAAACAGTACAGAGCTTCTGATCGAGGCATCAAATACTGCCCAGACACATGGGCTGCAGGCAATTAAGGTCTTCAACAGGGCAACTAAGAAGTTCCCCGTTGAAGTAAAACCCTATATCGCGCTGAATTCGAGCAAGGGTGTCATTTGGTGTCCCGATATGATCGACGTCCCAGATTCAGAATTATTGCAGGAACTCCAGGCACAGTGTGTCACACATTTCCATAGAGTTACTAAAAATCTGATGGTGTTCTAGTTCCAACTGCTACATTATTCCTGACATTTCGTGTTCCAGCCTTACAAGCAACTCTGAAAATCGGTTACCTGAACGTTCGCGTAAAACAGTTCATTCCTGCTCCACTCTGCTGCTACAACTGTCAGAGGTACGGCCATTCGTCGGGCAATTGCAAATCACCAGCAATATGCCCAAAATGTGCCAAACCGGTTCACCGCGAAAATGAGAAGTATAGAAAATCATTGACATGTGTTAACTGTCAAGGGAAACACACAGTATGGTCGAAGGAATGCCCTGTTTTGCAAAAGGAGCAGAGTATTGAGGTGATCAGAACAACTGACAAAGTTTCAACTGTTGAAGCACGGAAGAGGTTCAAATCCCAGCAAGGGCTTCGGCCTACTGTTACTTACAGTACTGTCGTCAGCACTCGACGACAGATGAAGGATGTGATTACCGAGACTGTCGATGTGGCTACACAGACAGAGGATTCTGTCGTTGCACAAGAGCCACAAAAGGTTCCGACGATACGGACCACGACAGTCGGGACACAGTGCAGCCCCAACTTGAAACCACCTGTTAAACCTGCTTCTGTTAAACTATGGCAAAAGGCACCAATAAAACAGAATACTAAACTCGATATGTCACCGCCCCAGGAGAGTTCTGTTAAGTCAACTACACCTCTGGGTATTTCTACTGCTCCGTCTACAAGCAGTAAGACTGCTATCGCTTCAGCACCTCGTAAACCTGCCCCTGAGGTGTCACAGGCAGATATGGTGGTGGATTATGCTCTTGATGGCAATGATGGCACAGAAGTCTTGAAACACGTTTTAAGGTGCGTACACATCTGAGCTGCGCCGTGTAATGCAACGTGTTCGTGCAACGTGCGCATGCAACGTGTAGCCGCGCAAGTAGGTTCGCGGCGCACTGCGCACCCTGTTCCATCCAAAGTCGGTAAACCCGCGAAACATCAAAAGGGTGTTGCACGCGCACGTTGCACACAGTGTGGACGGACCTGTGCGCAGCGCC
>PNEQ01081566.1:5360-25675 GCA_003012365.1 Medauroidea extradentata | reverse complement strand
GATAGGTGGTTTCATCTGCTGAACGATGCTATTGCGTCCTGTGACATTACATGTGTGTGGCAGCCGTTTTTGTTTGCCCGTTTTTCTCGAAATCCGAACTCCTACCGAGTTTTTACCCAAGTGTACTTTGTGCTTCGTTTTCACCATACAACACCGCTACAGTGTCCGTATCCGCGAATTACATGACATCCTGTATATAGAGCAGTTTAAGCAAGGTAAATTATTACGCATTACAATTTAGCATGAACAATATTTTAGAGCAACATTTTAGCACCTTAGTCGTAAACTCTTAGCTCGACTTTCAACTCAGGTTGTATTCTTAAACACTTTCATTTGCGGCCCCCAAATAAACACACACGAACTTACCGCGCGTAAGTGGCGTTCGAGAGGGGAACAGCACATAAATAACATTCGAACCTTTTTGAAGTTTCTTGAACATGGGCTAGGTTGAGAAAGTCCATCTTCTAGCAGAAAAAAATGGTAACAAGTGTTTCGCATGTGAAGCTATATGCACCGCATTTACTTTAATTATCAATGTCCTTTAACTGTAAATTAATTGCTAAAAATAACGTGTATAATACGTTTTGTAGTTTCTTATTTTAAGGAGATAAAAAATTGTAAAACAGTTGTACGGCAGCTGAAAAATTAAAAGCGCACTGTTTAAAACAGCTACAGTTTAATTTCAAAAGTAATGTATAAAAGTAATAACAATGTTCCTTTGCATCCCAGTAGAAAAAAATATATATATAAAGAATAATGGACTGTGTTTTAGTTTTAATGCAGAACGATAACGCAACATGTACTCCATTCACTTCTCTCTAGCATATTGCCATTTTTGTTACAAAACATATTAGGTATATTTTACACCTTGTCTAATTTGCGCCACCGCAGAACTATGCTCGTTGATTAAATCGTTCGCCCATTACATTAACCACGCCTCAAAATGCCGCTCGTGCACTATCATTGATATTGATAAAGTAATCAAATAAACGATGCGCCATTTGCCAAGTTATGAACAGTTATGTTTGCGAAGAAGCTAGGACAGATCCATCTTGTAACTTTTAGAGTCCACGAAACCGTGTTCAAGACGCAAACGACTCGCTAATTGCGTTCAAGAATTAGGTTTTCATGCCAGAAAAGACGCGAGATGAATGCGACACGCATTTTCATCATATTTCATCATAGCCATTTTAACTCACACATCACGATCATTGATTTTGGCTCAGGTATGGACTCCCATTTCCACAACTGTGCTACCACACTTTATGTGTGACAAAATACGTACAACGTAAATGTGTTAATTCTCATATTTTCCACGACAGGCCTTCTTTATTTATCTCAAAGTAGGTAGTTCGTATTTCCAATAGCTTAGTTTTGCAAGATCTTATATTTATTGCTTTGCTTACACTTTGGAATACAGCGTCTCTGTGGCCACGATAAAAATTATTCTTTAACACCGCGGAATTATAACATAAGTGAAACCATATATGTTCTAAGGTTGTGAGGCGAGATGGTTTTACGGCCCTTTAACAACGAGGTCTAAGTGTCGATGAGGGTGAAGTGAGGTGATACAATACAACATCCATGCCCGGGTAAGGATTCGAAACCAGAACCTCTCGCACCGTAGACCTACGTAACGGAAACCGGCTATCTTTTCTAAGTATCTAGCGGTTTTAGGGTATTTATGTGCCCAATAATTCCCCATAGGCAGCATGAGCGAATGAATAATGTTTTTAGTACACTTTTATTTGTTTGAAACTACATCTCATCTGTTGACGAACGGTTTTCCAACTGGATCGCACATTTTACTGACAGTTCGTATGCAACCTACAGACGCATATTCGTGATTTAGTTCGCATGTTTACGTAGCCTACTATAAACGGCGAAACAGAAAACTCGGGATGAACTCAACTGCCTCCCTACGGCTCATTCGGAAAAAGTTCAAGCTTTCTTTCTGATTGGTTGTTCTGTTTCTAGATTGTTCGGCTCTGCATGAAATAAATGTAGACGTGTGAATGACGCTCAACCTGAAATGACAAGTAGGGTAGTATAGTTTGGCTAGGTTTGTACGGACGCTTAAATGTGAAACGTTTGTGTTTAAACTAATACGTTGCGTTTTACCAAGGAACATTTATTTAAAACAGCGTTTCAACATCGCTCTTAGCGTTGTGTCAGTTTCGTGCCTCTCTTTCTCTCTCTCTCTCTCTCTCTCTCTCTTTCACACACACACACAGACAAATTCACAAACGTAGCCTCTCTAGGAAGCAACATTAAGGGTTTGAGGTTCGACTTTTATAAAGACCTAGCCAAGTTATATACATTTTAGGTTTATTGTGCCCCACCATGTACACAATTTTAATGTCTGCCAGTATGTTGTCCGTGCTCATGATTTGGAAAAATAAATTTACATAACAGATTTTTCAATGTGTCTGTCTTTGGCTGAACTCGACGAAATTTCTGTACTTCGGCTTTTAACATTGCATGTACATTAAAAGTAATTTTAAAAGACATTATTCTTATTGTTAGGAGATAGAGCGTCGTAACGTTTATTATGTTACGCAATAAATTTTTCATTTCTTATGTAAATGAGTTCACGGAAAAATTACCAACTCATGTCTGATTTCACAATAACTAGTTGTAAAAGTCCTTTCACACGATCAAATGCGTGCTTCAAATTATTTTCGACTTGAACTGAATTCAGTTCATTAAGTACCATGCAACCACATACTGTCATTATACACACAGCCGTTTTAATTATCAATTTATTAAATGTCTACAAATTCTTCGAAGACTGACGAACTTTTATGAATTTCCTGGAAAACTATTTTCAACGACGGATTATAGGTATCCTGACAACAATACAATGTAGTTAGCAATAAACTGAATCCCTATAAGCACATTACGATATATTTTAAAAATTTACTTACAATATTTTCAAAAAATATAGGGAACAGAAACATAAGATATGTATATATATATACACACACACACACACACACATATATATATATATATACGTATACACACACACCCACATACATACATACATACATACATACATACATACATACATACATACATACATGCATACATACATACATATATAGATATTCCGGTTTAATCTGATCTTTCCGTGTCAAGCAGTAGAAGTATACAATAAGAAAACATTATTATTTGCTTTATTTTGTTAAAAAAAAATGCGCAATGGGTTTTCAAGTTATTATTTAAGAATTAGCGTAATACACATCATTTAATGGCTATTGGTGATTATTCTTAATCATTAAAATTATTCAAGTAACCAGATTTAAAAAAATTGATCTTGTGAAAAGGCCTTAAACAGAATGCAAAAATATGAATAAATAATATGTAATACAGATAGTAAAAAATTGTACTTGTTTAATAATCTGTACATGCCGCTGGCAATGTCTATATAGTGTATGGAATATATTAAAATTATAAGAAATCTTGTAAAATATGTGACTGTTGACATCGAATGTATTTTAGAAATAGTACGAATGTTCTATTCGAATATTCTGTTATCAATGTTACTTGAAGTAATTATTATTTTCATGTATGTTATCATTATAATAACGAAAATCAAACTCCCAAGCCAGTGGTTTCGTTACAGACCATGTTCATATATTTTGATAATATGTACAGACAGAAAAAAATATATAATAATTACGTACGAAAACTATTTAAAAACATATAACATTATTATATTCTGTTGTACTTGTAATATGCCTATAAATAATCTACTTCAAGTCAAAGTGTTATTTAAGTAGCAGACAAGCATTAATATTCCAATTTCCCCACATATATGTATTTGGTTTCTACAAAAATGTTTTTTTTTTAACTGTACCATGTAAATAAATACGTCTCATAGCTGTTATAATCACAAAGAAAACAGTATTAAAACTGCTTTCAAATTTGTATAAGTATGTGTGCACTCGCTGTAAATTAGCAATCAAAGAATAAAACAAATATTTGTGATACAACATTCGTTTATTTTTTATGTTCATTGTTTATTTTTTCCCAACCACATAATCAAAATTCTTAGTTTCTTGTAATAGGTATACCACATGTGAATAATGATGTTTTTGTGCTAAACAACAATTTGGGTGTCAGCGCTAGACAACCATATTCTACGAACGGCATTGTCAGTCCGACTCAGACAATGGTTGAGATGAGGATGAGATGAGCGTGAAGCAGCGACGAAATGAGAGAAGTAGTGAAAACAGGAGTTCTCTGAGAAAACCCACCGGCCAACGGCAACGTCCGCCACGTTTCCCATATACGAAACATCTGGGATCGAACCCGAATCGCATAGGTGGGAGGCGAAAGGTCTGACCACTATACCAAAGAAAATCCGGTTACTCGTTAGTAATATAAATAATAATATAAATATATAATCTGTAATAAAAATATATTTCGATAATTTGTTAGTTATTTATCTGGCATGTGAATGGATTGCATAGTTTCACAGCATTATGCTCTAAATGAGAGCCACGCATCTCCAAACATGGACGAATACGACGCTAGCATTACAGTGGTTCAGATGCTGCAACATATGCCGGGATTAGCCTTTACAGAGCGGTATACATCCTAAATACGTCGCCAGAGAGCTTCTGTATTGTCCACGTCACGTGACCCCATAAAATGTTAACGTATGCATGCTGATTACCTACATGTAATGTCCAACCACTTCAACCTTAGGGTTACAAAGTTCTAAGCATGAAGGGGTTTTCAAACCCTAATTTAAGTATGAATGAGTGTTCTTTTTGTAACATAATTTGCTGCTGTTGTCTATACATACACAAGTAGCCTGTATATGAAATGTCATTACCAATTTACGTATGACGGAGATTTTATCGTCCATTAACACATTTCCCACAGCAACGCAATAGGCTCAAAGCTGTATTATTTTACCCTTTTTATTTGGCCTCGGGAATTAATTCCCGCCTGTTGGCACATAATGACTCTACCTGTGTATGTGTATACAGACTGTTTCTTAACTTATGCTACACACTTTAGGAGGTGATTCTTAATCGCAAATGAGGTACAGTGAAATTTTTAGCTAGACTTGAAAATTGTATTTTAAAATGGTATTTTGGCAAAAAAACGGAAACGACGTGGAACTAACTTTTAATTTTGTGCTCAATGATTAATGTTATCGAGATCTTAAATCCATTAAAAAATCGCTCTTTAAGGGGGCGGTTCACTTCCGTTTTCAACGTCTTATTTTATTTTTATGTTTTTACCAGATATTTTTTTTTTCTAATTTTATATATAAATTGCGAATAAATCTTCCTCTTAGAAAATTGTTGTATCTCTCATAGCTTTCGCGTAATGAGTCGTAAACGTCAAAATTTGCACTTTACGGTTTTATGTACGCCACTAAAACCAGCTGACATACCAAACCGAAAAAATTCACAGTGTATAACAATGCTGTAGGCTATAAAATGACAGATATAAAAACAACGTAATAAAATATTTTTTCATTTAATAAAAAATGCAGAAATTTGAAATAATAATTTAAAAATTTTAAAAATCTTTTTAAAAATACAACAATTTATTTATTTATTTTGTAGACGTCATTTCATAACCTACAACATTGTTATACGCTGTGAATTTTTTCGGTGCCCGATATCCCTGACGAGTACTTTGTTGTGTGCATCGAGGTGTGGGGAGCGTCTTAAGATTCCCCTAAATAAGTATGACGTCGAGCGGGAGCAATTAATGTAATAACGCCATGGCCGTCGGCCACGCGGCCACGCTCTCCGAGCTTTCGTCCTCTCTGACGATCTGGCGCTGCCGGGCTATCTGTTCCTCACATGCCGCCGCTGTGTGAAAATTCTATCTACACTTTCGCTAGAAAGAGAAACAAGAATTTTAATCCTTCTCCGCGGCCCCCACTCGCATTACTGGTACAATAACCACAGTTAAAATGCTCGATGTTTTCGCTTCTAGTAAGTTAGTTATTATCTGATTTGAGCCTCGAGTAGTCGTGTTTATTAATTTAAAACATTAAGCTAATATGCTAATAAATTACAATATCTCAAGCACTACAGGTGGTTATACAAACAAACATCTCTAATTCACGTGGTATTGCTTATATTCTTGTACGCCCCGAGATCTGGTAAGATAACAACAATTAAAAAGCTTTCCTTTTCTCTTCTGTTACTACTTATTTATTCTATGGTATTATTATACATTTAAAATATCGATTTGCCTGATAACTAAACAATGAGTTTTGAAACCTTTAAAAGTACTGCCTTCTATTTGCAGGCTCGTTGCGGACAAATGCTAACCACCATGTTGGTTGTGCTTGCACTAAAATACACTATTTTGCACTTTTTTGGGCGAGGTCATTTGCAAGCGTATGTCGGCATAATAATTCGCCCCCGCCCCTTATTGTGACCACGACTACAGGTTGATTTGATTTCTTCGCCCCACAGCCAGCACTGAGGGCTACAGTCCCAGGGTTGTATCTGTGTCGGGGCCACTGCACACATACTACCCATACGAGAGGCTGGTGCCTAGGTTTTGTCAGTTTTTCCCTTGGTTGTAGCTGCTTGGCGTTTAAGTTCGATTTGTTTCTCCTCTTCGTTGCTGTTGCTGATGGATTCATGAGTCCCATGGATTTGATTTTCCCATACAGCACACTTGGTCACAGAAACGTCGCAACGACGTCGCAATGTCGCATTTCGGTTACACTCCACTGATGTCATACTGTAACGTCCCAGTGACGTTGCCATGCAACCAAGTTCTGAGCCTGGCCTTTGTGACGGACATGCGACGTCGCAGAGAAACCTTTGTGTTACTTTTTAGTCATATGAGAGTTTATACAATGTTATTATTTCTTTCTTTCAAATGCTCTCATAATTATTCGTAAAATTTATTCTTTATAATTACTGTAACTGAAGAAATTTCTAAAGTCTCAAAAATATTTAAATCGTGTGAATGATTGTTAAGTAAAATAGTACTTAAGTACTCATGGTGGTGGTTGTCTTTGTTCGCTAACATGGGGAAACAAGTTAGTACATTTGAAATTGTGTAGTGTTGTGAAAGCCTATGAATTCAGTCGGTTTATATGATTTGTGTAACTGTAGTAAGTATTTATTTAAAATATAAAATCTTCATGACGTGAATTAATTTGTCTATTGTTTTATATATTTGTGAAGTACATATATTCATAGGTTATAATTTCAGTTAGGCACATTAATTTAATTTTCTTTCTTGTATTCCAGCCCGTAGATGAAGAGAATTTTGCGGACTATATCGAAATATGTTCAAAGTTAATGATAACAAATATGTGCAACTGTGAATCACTTTGAGGTTATGTCTCAGTCTACATTTGTGTCATGTTCAAAGGTATATTAAACATATCACAATGTGGTACAACATAATTAATTCCCTCAGTGATTACTTGCACAAAGTGTCTGTTACAATTAGGTATTTTTAAAGTGAAATGTTAATGCCAAGCTCTTTGACAGCATGGTAACGTCCCATTAACGTCGCAGCAACGTCGCACACCAAAAAGTGTGACGTCCCAGAAACGTCGCAGTGACATCCCAGCAACGTCGCAGCAAGGTTGCAGTGCGATGTCACAGCGAGGTTGCAGTGCGACGTCGCAGCAAAGTTGCTTTGTGACGTCGCAGCGAGGTTGCAATGCGACGTCACAAAAAGCGGACAAATACACGTCCCTGCAACATTGCTGGCACGTCACTGTGACGTTTTGCAACGTTTCTGGGACGTTACACTTTCTGGTGTGCGACGTTGCTGCGATGTTTATGCGACAATATCGTGCTGTATGGGTTTCTAGCTGGTGCAAGGTTGGTGTCGCTCGATCACACTGGTCACTTTGTTCTTGTAGGTCTCCTTGGACAGTTCAGGATTGATGTCAGTTTCTGGTGAGTTATATAGATTTTTGTTCTCCAAAGTTAGCATCAGGGTATGGGTATCTGGGTGTTGGTCCATTTGGGCTGATCGCTGCTGGTCATTTCTCCATACTTTTGGCCTAGTCCTTCTTGCTCCTGAAGATTGGGAGATAAAGTTTCTGTCAGCATCTATTCTGAATCCAGTGGGTTGATCGGTGCTTTACCTGTCTTTCCGTAGGGTTGGGATTGGCGGGGGTTACTGCCGAAATGTAACTTCTTGGCTTAAAATCAATCACACTTCACTGTTGTTCAAGCCAGTCTTGCCCAAGGACGAGGTTTTCTACAAGCTCACGGGCCACCAAGCATTTTGCTTCTTAAAGTTCCCCTCCCTACGTAATTTTAATTTATCTTGTCCTTGAAGAATGATGGAGGAACCTTGTCTAGTCAGTTTGGCTTTGTGTAACTCTACGGTAGATTCTGATATGTCAGGTAATTGGGATATGACAAAGCTAGTGGTTGCTGCAGTGTTTATTAGGGATGATGCCTAGTTGAGACCAATATGGACTAGGATATGTGGAAGATACTTTGACTCATCATGTTGTATGCTGGTTATCTGGTCAATGTTCATGTCAGCCAAGCTTCGGTCAGACTTGGGTTGATGTACCTCTGGTCTGGTAGGCAGTTGAGTATTAGAGGAATCTCTTTCTCTTGCCTGTTGACTTCTATTTTTCTATTGTTGCAGAGACAAGCGCTTCTGCGACACTATGCAACCCTTGTGGAAGTGGTAACCTGGAAAATGCCAGCATTTGGGTGTTGTCTGGTCAGGAACTCGTTTCCTGATGGTTGGCTGCACTGTACTTGCTATGTTGTGAGCCTGGATCTGCTGAAAATCCATTTGTACTTCGATGGCTCTTTTCACAAAGTCTTGCATCTGATGAGTTCTCTGGTACCTCAGTAATGGCCAGAGGCTTGGGAGTAGTAGTTCTGTAAATATTGTATGTCCACTACTACACTCACCGATATCGTAATAGGTAGTACAAATTACTATGGCTACTAACTTCTGTGGAGTTGACTTAAAAATCAAATAAGTCTTAAAGTGTGTGTAAAATTTCGAGGCATGGGATAGAAGGTGCCTGACAGCCAATAAACTCAATAATAAAAAATATCGTGAAAATTATGTTTATGGCTTTAAATTTATCCAGCTATGGCAAGTCAGTGCCTATATGCCCAGTAAACTGTGTGCCTCGATCAGATACTATACACTCTGGTTCACCGACTTCCCTGGTGAATGTTTTCACCTTCGATAATAAGGTAGAAGCCTGTGCACGAAGTATATAGTAAAGTTTCGTGAATTTGGAGAATACTTCCATCATCCAAATACGTAAGCAACTCTGGCCTTCGATTAAGGCAAAAGTCCAAACAATTTCACAGAGACCAAATTAAATGGTTTCTCTTGTATTATAGCCTGTGGATTATCCTGTATGTTCTCTCTTTACATGTTTGGCCTTTTGACACAAATTACATGCCACAATTATTTTGGTTACCCCCTTCTGCATGTGTGGCCAGTAGAACTGCCGTCTAAGGGTTTCGCAGGTCTTGCTCATGTCAATGTGACTCAAACATATGCTGGAATTACTGGTTTCCAACTTTCTTCAAACAGTGCTGTTATGACTGAATGATGATAAAGTATGCCCTTTCTGTCGAAACAGTACATGATTTTCATCTGGCATGCAGTACTTCCTTCACTGAGTTTGTGCAGGATTTTCACGAATCTCTCATCTTGTTGTTGATTCTTCAAGTCTGCCATCAAATCTTGTATTTCGGGGTTTCTTGCAATTTTAAGATGTTGGTACTAGCGATGGTATATTCTAGAGGAGATTTATTCTTCTCAGCAGCTGTAAATTCACCCTCTGGAACTCGACTCAGGAAGTCTACTAGAAGGTTTTTTATTCATTTGATGTGCGAGACTTCAATGGCATATTTTTGCAACCAAAGTTACTAATGTGTTAATCTTCCTCCAAATATGTCCCCTATCATCAGGCATATGTCAGTGCTTGCTGATCAGTCAGCGACTTGATATTCTCCCCGAGAAGCTAATCTCTGTATTT
This sequence comes from Medauroidea extradentata, assembly GCA_003012365.1. NCBI lineage: Eukaryota > Metazoa > Arthropoda > Insecta > Phasmatodea > Phasmatidae > Medauroidea > Medauroidea extradentata. Next base: position 15,687 of record PNEQ01081566.1, on the reverse strand, counting down.
ATGCAGGGACCACATGATTGGCAGCACCTCCTTTTCAATGACTATATAGTTCCTATTAGTGTTGAGAGTTCTACTCGCCATGGCCACTGTCTTCTCAAAGCCAACGTCGTCTACTTGCATCAACTGAACACCTAAGGCATAGGCTGATGCATCGATATACAGTAAATATTCTCTTCACATACTGGAATGCCTTTTCCTGTTATGACCCTCAACTCCAGGCTACTCCCTTCTTCAAGAGCTCGAATAAAGGAATCGTCACTTCAGCCAGCTTACTGGTGTAGTTCTGGTTAAATCCTACTACTCCCAGGAATGCTCTCAGCTGCTTTTGGGATTATTTGGCTTTGGAAATTCCCTAGTGGCTTGGAGTTTATCCGAGGTGGTTCAAATACCATCCAGAATCAACATATGTCCTAAGAAAGGCACTTCCTTGTGGCAAAAATAAGACTTGCTTAGTTTGATGGTCATGCTGGCACTGGCCAACTTGGCGATGACTGTATCCAGGTGTTGCAGGTTGTCTTCTAAAGTCTCTGGTGTGATGAGAATGTCGTCTTCATATACTCGACCGAACTCCTTGCACTCAGCTCCAAAAGTTGCATCGATGCACAAGGTGAATTTTGCTACTGCTTTGCAGATATCGAAGGGCATCACTTGGAAACAGTGCTGGTGGCTGTTAAACAAGAATTCATTGTACATTATGCTTATATCAGAAAGTTTTATTTGTCAGTATCCTGCAGTCAGGTCCAAAGTGCTCATGAATTTAACACCTGCATATAATCTCAGGGTTTCATTAATTCGGACTGGACTTTGTCTGTCGAGAATAGTGACCGTGTTCAGGCTCCTCGCATCGAGGCACATGCGAACCATACCATCCTTCTCTACACAAACAATGGGAATGCTGAATGGGCTCGACACTCTCTTCACAATGCCCCAATCAAGCATCTGATGTAAAGATGTATTGGCTTCTGCGAAGTATCTCTGTGGAATTTGATATGACTTCCAGTCGAATGGCTCTCCTTCCTTGATATTGATATTTGCTACATGCAAGTTGTTTAATCCTGGCTTATCCTAGAAATGTCTGCGGTGTTTAAGTAATACTTCCAGCAAAGTATTTTGTTGCATGGCAGTGATGTTGTCGATGCCCAATGCCATGAGAATGATGTCTTCTTGTGATGCAATAAGGTCGCCATCGTTTTGTTGCAGCAATTTAAACACTTATCATGCCTACAAAATTGTCCGAAAATCGCCAATTTTTCGGTTTCGTAGATTGACATGATTCTGGAGTGGAAACTAACCAACCTCCGAAATTCAGGTTAATTTTGTATTTGGTCAGGAAATCAGCTCCAATAATCAGAGATTTAGTCACAATTATTACTGATATTTCCTTAACAACTCCAAGACCCATGATCTGTAAAGCGATCTTACGAGTTACCAAAAGTCTTTTCATAGAAGTTGCACCCAGTATTTTTATGCCTGGTACTGGTAAAATAGGTAATTTCATGCCTACATTATCCACACTACTGATCAGCTTCTCCGAAATGAACGAATCTTCTTCGTCGCTGTCAAATAATGCCGGCGTCGATAAATTATTTACTTCCACACTTACTTCAACGCACAAAACTTCGTTTTTCTTCTCTGTGGTAATGTCAGGATCTGTAAGTTAGAAGTCCCGGTCTCCTTCTGGGAAGAAAACAGTAGTAAGTTGAAAAAATCTTTTCCGTTTCTCCTTAGTGAACTGTCATGAATGTCATAATTCTCGCATGCACTACAGGGCTCACTTACACAAATCGTAATATTTACATTACATAGGCTATTTCTGATATTATATGCAAATCACTGTTGATTGCCTCTCTAGGTACCAGTGCCCAAACGACCGACGAGCGAAGGCTGTTATGCTCAGTTGTTTCTAGCTTAAATTTTCTTTAAGATACAATGTGGGAACATATTAGTTTCCTATCGCGCCCTCTTGTACGAACTCTGGTGCACTCGGGTTGAGTGGAGCTTGTCGTTCAAAATAACCTTGAGATTGTGTATATGTTGGTGACCTTGACTTAGGTCCTGACAGATGTTTTGACGCCTGATCGATTGTTTGTTCGGGTCCGTGACTTGACTCTCTTCTACTTCTACCTTCCCGGCTTCCTGGTCGTGATCTAGGCGAGTTATTTCACTGCGAGCTGATGCCATCTTCATGCCTACTATGGTTGTTATTTACGTAGTTACATCGTCTTCGCAAGGACCTCTTGAATTGCGAAAGTACGAATTACGACTGTTCCAGTATCTACGATTTTCAACTCTTTTGTCTTCATCTGCAGCAGTAATAATATTTACCTGTGGTTTCTATTCTTCATTCTCACCTTCCAGAATTTCCAGCCAATCTGATTAGATCTGGATCCAGTATTTCTGCCATTTGAAACGACCCAACTTGCCTGACACAATTGAATTCCTGCTTATCCATCATCATAAGCTGTTCACTGTACTCTGACAGCGATAAATTGTGCTTTCCCACTAATGTGACTTGATAGCTTATCGGCATTTCTGCAGTTAGCATAGTTGCAAATTCTTCCTGACTCATCTCTGGGGTAAGACGGCGACTACGCTCATAATAGAAGCCTATATGCTCTTCCGCCCGCTGATTTCCATTTGGATCATAGTGCTTGACGTGTAACATTGATTTTACCAGTCCATGAGTATGGGGTCCCCAAAAGTATTTTTCAAAAATTGGTCGAAATTCACTATATGATCTAGTGCCAGCCTATTCCAAGTCACACCAATAAACTGCTGCCCCCTTTAGCGAAAAACTTAAGCACTGCAGTTTTTCGTGATCATCTAACTCAAACATTCTAGCGTATTCCTCACATTGTTTGAGGAATTCAATAGGGTTTTCATTCTCTAAGTTGGAATACTACGGTGTACTTTGTTGAGTTGTTTTATCGGTTGATGGAACAATGCCGCAGTGGCAACCATTGAAGTGACACCATCGATCTAATTTGGACCCCGCAATGTGCTGGTTAAGAGCTGCAACTGTGGTTCACGTGCCGCATGTTGCGATACCTGTAACTCCAGTTGTTCCGAAGATGTCACGTCAGCCTGTCTGACTACGTCCCGCTGGAACTGCTGACCAACTAATTCATGTGTCCCTTCACTGGCCATATGTTCTGACAGGTGTAAACGATTTTCTACATGGCGAGGAGGTTCTTTAATATTCCCCTTCCAAGTATCCTGCGGCTTCTTTATTAACTTATGTACCAGCTCACGATGATGTGTATTTTGTTTTTGCTGTAAATTCGCTAGTTTATTACCGACAGTGTCGATCTGACTCCTAATCTCTTGAATAGCTTCGCCCTGGTTGCAAACGGACGCCGTTTCAGTCTGTAGAGTTGCATGAAATGTGTTTTGACTATCGCTTAAAGTTATAATTTCAGCCTGTAGTGCTGTCTGAAATGTGTTCTGACTTACTTGAAAAGTGTCCTGGTGCTCGCTTACAGAGGCTATTTCAGTGTGTAGAGCTGCTTCAATGGTGTCCTGGTGTTCACAGAGGTTATTATAGTGCACAAAGCATTTTGTGCAAATAGAATTTGTTGCAGCATAACTAATGTTGTGTCATTATCGAACACTCTCTTAGAATTGCAGGTTTGTACACTAGCCTATCTACCAATGTTATTGAGCAGATCCCCTTATGACTGAAAGCACCACTAGCAATGAAGTGTTGTTTTAACAATGCAATATAGATTTATACTACGAGTGCTCCTAGCAGTTACGATACGAACTTGCTACTCGTAGTTCCATTTACACAATGTTAAAGCAACACCAGAGTGCCAGTGGTGCCAATTAGTAATATGGGAGTCTATTTTCAAATCCAAGGGTCCAAACATTTTCTTATATGGCCATGATTATCGATACTTGCATCCACCTGCAGGACAGCAACCTTCTGGAACACAGGATTTGACATTCAAGGACAACTCAACAGATAATACTAGCGACTCTAGGTGTGATGGTTGCACATATATTAATCACTACTCGCAGACGAGTCTCGGACCATTTATTGAATATACTTAGTTCAGTTATTACAATGTAGGAAATCTTCATCCAGTTTCTATTGGTCAAAGCTACACTCATTGTCTCGAGGCATCTTACAGATAAATAGGACAGGGCCAACTAGGGTTAAAATCACAATGAGGACAGCTCAAGCTGTAAACGACCTCATAATAAGAGATGAACTGTGCAAATTAAACGTTAAAGGACTCATACCCCCTCAGACGCAGGGCCTCATATATGGAATTATTTTAGACGGATACTTAAGATAGTTATACGAAAATATGTGGAAACTATACAGACAACTACATTAGTTGCTCTAACCTTCAAAGGACAATTGTTACCGGAAACAGTGGTATTTAGAGTAAAACCCAAGTCGCAACCTGTACTCATTTGTGATAAATGCTCCAGTTTTGGTAATATCAGAAAACATTGCCGCAGTAATAACCTGAGATGTCCAGTTTGTGGAGATGAACACAACCATACAAATGGCAATGTTACAACACCCCACTGTCCAAATTGTGGTGGCCAACACTTAGCTTAGGATAAAGTCAAATGCCCACATTGGGCTACAGAAGGAAAATTTCAACTAATTATGGCCACACATAACCTGTCTTATCAGGCTGCTAAAAGGTAAGTTTTGGGGAGAACAATGAACTAAGCCGAGGAACGAACTATTCCCACCACAATGCTCATCATGGAAGTAATGCCTATGACCAGGATTTTCCGAGGGTCCAACCCCTCTCAGAGACGATAAGGATTCAGGTCACAATTCTCCTGTATACCAACACTCCACAGGACCTACTTATGCACACACAGTGGGGAAATAGAATAAACATATGTTCTCACAGCAGGCTGCTTCGTCAACTGCACCTAAACGTGGCAAGAGCGGTAGTACACACATGGCCAACTCTGGCACCATAGGATGCATGTCTGCACATCGGTCTTCTCCTCTTGCAACATATTATTATCAGTTTAGCCCAGATGTGGACTTCTAAACTTTCAAGCCCAAGTTATTTACTAAGGAAACACTACCAGTACACATACAGACAATACCCAGTTGCATGTAAGGTCAGACAGTTATAAGAAACCTTCTGCCAATGTTTAAAATGTGCTTCAAGCAGTGGTACAACAACTCTTACACATGTTAGAAAACTCTAAAATGGCTGAAACACCTGGATTGAAGACAGTAATACAAAATGTGCAAGATAACATGGACCTATGCTTGACTCGAGGCACTACAATAGCCAATGCACTGCCACATAAGCAAACAACAGACACAGACAACCCATAGTAGAATATAATGCTGTGAGAATACAGCAATGGAACTGCCATTCACTATAATTGCAATTAGGTCTCCTGCAGGAACATACTCAAAATATCCCACTGACATTGCAGGAAACCCTGTGACATAAGTGTACATTGCCAAATTTTATACCTGGCAGAACCTCCCTGACCCCATGCAGCGACCACTTCCCAATAGAAATACTCAGTGGTAATGTCTTAAGTAATGTGATGAATTGTGACTATAAACCTCTCTGGTAGACTCACTATAATTTCTCTTAGACAGATTGTGCAAAATATACGTCACTTGTGAAGGCACTACTCTTTTAAACAATGAATATTCTAGACACCCAACAGGCATATGACACATGGAAAATGGTCCTCGTAACTGCTATAAAAGAATGTCCTACTTACAAGCAGCAAAACCATAATATCAAGAAACCATACTGTGGATGGTGGATTGATGAATGCTGCAAGTTAAATGATGAACGTCGGCAAGATTTTGCTGTGTATAAGAGGTCTAGCACACGAGAAAATTTCTTGTTCTATCTAGCGACACAAGACAAGTTCAAACACATGATCAGGAACTGTATAAAACAACACTAGAAAAATGTATTATGTCATGATATGTCGACACACATTCTCTCGTCGAACTTATTGAAAGTGATGAGGACACTGCAGAACAAGGCGATGTCTAATCATTCCAACATGTTACATTCTGATCTCATATTCCTTATTCATAAGCATCTTGCACCCGACTGTGTCCCGAATACAGATGATACCTGCTATGTATGGCAAACAGGCTTAATACTTAAGGGGAGATGTTTGGGGACAGAACATCTTACGGCACCAATTGACTAAATTGAATACAGTGCAGTGATACGTCACACCGGAAATTCTCCTGGTATAGATTGTATGTTAATTATAAGCATCTACTGGAAATGCCCCTAGCTGGACATAGTTATCTTTTGGACTTTTTCAATAATATTCTTAAGGATGGGAAAGTTTCCAGTCAGTGGCACTTTATGTTGTGTCATCCCTATTCTAAAACCACATAAAGATCCTACACAATCTACATTGTATAGACCTATTGTATATGTTTGATATCATGTGTGGCTAAAAGACTTTTGAGAGGATAATTTAGTCCAGAATTGAATGGAGGTTAGAATTTAATCATCTATTAAGGCGGGAACTGTTTTGCTTTAGGAAATTTCTATATACTTTAGATACAATTGCAGATATTATACACTGAACTAAGGAAACTTTTATACAAAAGGGTGTCTTCAGTGCATGTTTTTTGGACTTTAAATCTGTGTTTGATGACCCATATACTACCTACCTTACTGTTGAAACTGCAAAAACTGGGGCTTCCTCAATTTATAATACAACTAATACAATCCAGCATTATAGAATGGGAGGTATACGTGAAGGTGGGTAATTGTCTCACCCCTGAGAGAGAGGTATACAATGGTACACACCAAGGTGGGGTGCTAAGTCCCTTAATTTTTATGCTGTATACACAGGAATTAATTTTTAATGTGGGAGGTTATGTACACACTCTTGCCTACACAGAAGACATTGTCCTGATTTACGAAGCACAGGCCATTTCCCACTCGGTGGACACAATGAATTATGCATTGATACATTTGAAACAACGACTAGACCGAAATAGAATAACAATATCTATAGAAAAATGTACTTCATGCGGAAACAGATTGGCAGCATCACCTTCTTTATACAACTGTTAATCGTCCTGTAGAGACTGTAGACTCTCATCGCTACTTAGGGATTATATTGGACTCACATTTGACATGGTGTGTGCAAAAAAATCTAGATACTAAATTCGGTGTGCTGTTTAATATGGTCAAGGCCCTTAGTCACCATACATGGGGAAGTGCTCCAGATATATTGCTACTGCCCTATAAGCCTTATGTCGGAGCGATACTGGATTATGGATGTATGTTTATGGCAGACGTGAGTCGCACTCGCCTCTTAACCCTAACGACTTCAAAATCACTGCTTGCGAGTGTGCCTCGGAGCTATGAGATTCTCTCCTATCTCGGTATTACATGTTGAAGCCAACATCCACCCACTCAACATAAAATTCAATTTCTAGAAAACAAGTACAGAATTATTTCGAACCCATCCTACTCTAACGATAATATATGATTTGGATTTTCATATTTTAGAAAGCCTAAAAGAGAATTCGCTCCAGTTGCCACAAGAGAAACATATTACACAATATCAGGTGGACTATCTGGATCTGTATTATACCTGCAAGGTAGATGATATTTTTTCTGGACGAAAGATTTATCTTACTGCTAGCGAAGTGCAATATGCATTCCAGGATCGTTTGTGGCATAACCCAGGAATTTTTAGTATCTACACAGAGGGATCTAAGAGAGATTGACAAGCTGGCTGTGCTTACTACATTCCGCAATTGCAGATATCTGGTTTATAACAATTATCAATTGCGGAAACAGTTTATTATTGGAAGCATATGCTATACGACAGACCTTAAAAAGTGTCGCTGTCTCGCGACACAACAAGCTATGGTTTAATACTGACTCCTTAATTGTGCTTCTCAGTGGCGAGGCGTGAGTTTTGAGGAGGGGAAGCAACTGGTGTAGGACACCGACACCCCTTAATGAAGTGGGCGGTCCGGGGGTCCTCCCCCGGGAAGATTTTGATTTCTAGGTGCAAGATGGTGTTTTTTAAACAGTATTTGTATCTCAACATTGAATATATCTCTGGCATAAATATACATATTTTTAAAGATAAAATCATATCTGTCAAGAAAAAAATTAAAGTGTCTAGTTAACCCTATTCCCTCGACTACACCACAGACTTAACATTATTATGTGTAGGCTATGACCGATATTTGGAAAAAAGTAAGTTGGAATAATGGTTTTACTTTACTTCATAACGAAACAATGCTAGTGTGTATTATTTGTAGGCTGATAATTTAACATAACTTAAATTTTTTTGCTTTATAACGAAAGAATACATTATTATGTGGTTAAATATCAAACTAGATAAATTATTTTCTAACTCGAAGTGCTTAGCAACAATGAGAGACTAAATACATATCAGTAGTCAACATTAAAACAGACGAACGTATACAAAAATCTCATATATTTACGAAAGCATGTAATCTTAAAACTAAAAGGGCACGCATAACACAAACCGTGATGCAATGCAAACATGTACCAAAGTGCAACAAATACGATGTAACTACTCACGGGACCATTTCGTTAAAATTCATGCTATTGTAATTTGCTGAGACTATATTTTTATTTCAGAAATTATATATTTTTAAATTACTGAAATTGAAATAAAAAAAATTGCTAATTGTCTGAAAATGTTTATAAATGCAAAAACAATTAAATGCTGTTTTATACATGTCTTGAAGATGCTTGTGACGCTGTTTTTTTTTTGTGTGAACGTATAAAACCGTTTATTCTGCAAAATTCGACTTTGACACGCAATTATACAAAAATATCAATGCTAAAAAAATGTTCATTGTAGTAAAAAAGGCACAATGTATGTCTACAAAACAAACCAATCGCACACAAATATAAAAATTATTACAACAATTAACAATTTCTGGCTAACCCCCATTAATAGGTGATTTTTTTCTCGGAAACAAAGAAGAATATCTAGGCATCACTTATTTAAGTACAGGTTTTCTTACCTTTCATAGATTGCATTTAAAATAAAAGGAGATTCTTACTAACATCTTGATGAAACGCATTATGTATTTACACATTGCGATGACACAGACATTACTTTTCAGAAAGACGTAGGAAGTGGATTTAAAAATACTACACTTATCACTGAAAACTGAAATGTTTACGTATAGAAAAGCAGCCACGTGCGCGTGAATCTGTGTACTGAGGACCAGACAAAAAGCGGTCGATATTTACTCCTTCGTACAAGTTCGGTGTGGCCATTCGGCTATCCTCGTGTAGTAAGCAAGTGACTCGGTTGCTTCCAGCCCTCCCTACGTCTCGGGTCCGCTACAGACCCTCGCGCCTCCGCTGAGCTATTCATCGGCCCTAGGAGTCCGGAAGTCAATAGGTGGCTGATTTCTCTCGAGAAGCTTGTTTAGACGTTGGACGACCTTATTTGAGATGGCATGCAAACTTAGGTAGGCCTTACGACAAACTTCAACCCGTGTGGTTCCTTTCATAGCAAAGTACTTAAAGGATGATGGGTTTTGTTTGGACTTTTCTGACAATGGACGATGTCTACCAACATCATATCTCTCCATCAATCCTAAAAGGTACGTGTCTTGTTCATTTTTGGGACGTCCGCTATAAACAGTCGCTATTATGTTGTTTTTTTCTTCAACACTGAAGCCAAACATACATTGCTTACGGCAACCACAGTCTGGGCCTGTCATTTTAGCCTCCACTAACAAACCTTCACTCGTTACAAACTCTTCACCCTTTCTCCTGGCTATTTTCTGTTTTTCTTATGAATGCATTTCTTTGTTTACCTTACCTCGTTTTCTTTTAGGCTCGAGACATTCTTCCTCCGAATCTGACATTTCGCACAGTATCCACAAAATATTACTGTATTAACTTATAAACTGTATCAAAGCTGGCAATAAAGGTCACAACTATACTAAGCCAAATACACTAGAGGTGTATAGTGTATTTGACTAAGCTAACCTCTCTCTAAACAGACCAACATACACAACAAACAAAACATTAGAATAACCAATATAGTTATAGCCATAGAGGTCATAAAATTCACGGATGACATGTATACACCAGCAGTGCAAGTAGCATAAAGCAGTTCAATTCAGTTTTTTTTTTACAAATTATTGTCATAAATGTTTCGTATTGTAACATTGTATTCTGTTCATACAATGAAGAAAACTGTACACAATCAAACACAACCTGTATTTTGAAAGCAGAGTGGCATATTTTGCACGTTTATAATTAAACATGCACCGAAGTTGCATAGAAGTATATTCCAAATTCCAGCACACTTTTGGGTGGAAGAA